>NQII01000300.1:0-78696 GCA_002778355.1 Clitarchus hookeri
TCATGCTGGACGATGTCGTTGGTCGGTGGGTTTTCTCGAGGACCTCCCGTTTCCCTCACTCTTTTATTCCGGTGCTGCTGCATACTCACCTCAGTCACCCTCATCTGCTTTCAAGACCTCGCTGCTAAGAGCCGCTCAAATCTCTTCACTCACTCACACACTCACTTTATCGAGAACTGCCTTTAGTGTGTTGTACTACTTTGTAATGAGTTGTGCCAGTTGTACAGTCAGGTGCTTTGATTCATTGGCAGGCACTCTCCTACCTTAAGGGAAGCAGCCCCCTCGTTTGCTGTGCATTATGGGTGGCAGTGTTGCCTCTCACCCAGGAGATCTGGGCCCAATTCCCAGCTCAGATCTTTGGATATTTAAAATGGTCTGTTGATTTTGCTCCCCTTGTTCTGTGGGATATTCTCTTTTGGGTTGGCTGGAGTGACAGGTTTGACCTTCTGGCATTTAAGCCAGCCCAATCAGTGCCTGTCTCGCTTTTTCACGTTGTTTCTGCCTGAAGATAGGAACAATGTACAATTATATATGGATAGTATGGTACATACACACTGACAAAGAATTGCTAGGTTTTAAGACCTCCATAGATTTTTGTGGTGTTGTAGTTCTACAGTCAGATGTGTATGTTCACATCCACGTGTGTACTCATATTTATGTAAGGAAGGTAAACTAATAGAGCTTGTTGAAGTTGATGATATTCAGTAGAAAATCTTCTTGGCTCCCCATACCCAACCCTGGATACATGCATACCTGTACTAACTCCACCTCAGTGCTACTGATAAACTGTTGACCGTTTACTCAGCACTTCAGAAAACCGTGCTTCGGAACTGGTTTTCATTCTCCTTTTGTATTCCTTCACTGTGTGTAAGATTTACATTGCCATGGACCCCAACACTTTATTCATGCTTCATCCAGCTGAAATCATGAGGATGTTAGGAATGTAAGTTGGTTACTAATGTCCATATTCATACTCTAATGTGTATATAACAAGAAACACTCATTTCATCACCTACAATTTTTAAAAATCACAGTTGCAATATGTCAAGTCTTAGAAGTATCTTTATTGGTTCACTGCCAACCTATCTAGGAGCCTGCATGCCAGGGATGGGAACTGTACTATAATTGCAGTATTTATAATATAATTTATAGCTTTGAACAATGAACTATAGCACATTCTTTATAGTGCACAAAAATACTGTAATTTTAAAACAAGCCTTAGTGTTATGATATTCATTATTCAAATTGGTACGTATTCCGTACGTGAAGGTAGCAAGTATATGGCCAAGACAACACTAACATAAATTTTTTTTAAATAAATTTCTATAAGTAATAATAAATAAACATAATACATAGTGTACTAAAGTAGCATTTCTAATATTATCTTTAGTTTAATATAGTATACATATTTATAAGTTGTAGAACATTTTAAAAATAGAAAGCTGAAGTTATTTATAAAAAATACAGCACATAGTAAATCTTAAATGACTGCCAAAAGAATTTTTATTAAAGTACCATAATTTTTTACTAAATACTATAATTTTCACAGACTTGTATTATTTTTTTAACTTGCAGGGTTTACATCCCTGCTGCTTACCGGAGTGTAATGTAGCATTTGTGTGGTTAATGGCAGTGGTTTTTGTTTTTCAAACGTTGATTTAAAAAATGCTTACATTATTGTGAACATGCCTTAGTTAAAATCATTATATAAATATGCTGTTAATTGCTTCAGATGAAGTGTTGTGTGACCACGTTAATATGCTTGATGATTGACTGGTAGTTATGAGACCAGCAACTTATCAAAGTTATTGATAAGTATAGTTATTGATATAGTATAATAAGTTTCCTCTGAGTTGCACCAAAGTGCTCATTAATTGCGAGATAAGGAGATAAGGTTTAGTGGGTGCTTTTATCTGCTTCCTTCCTGTGTTATAATCAAAATCCTTATACCTAGCAGAGTAATTATTAGATATGCTCAAACCACACAACTGTGTAGTTTCCAGAGCAGTTGCCGCCTTGGCTAATTCACTGTGTTTTGCACATACTGGCTGGAAATAGAGTTTTTATTTCAAGAGCAGTTATTACGTGAATATCAGGAACTAGAATTTTGTATTCCTACAAGTAGACAGGATGATGATTATTCCATCCTTGCTCGTGACATTTTGTTTGATGGCCACGCTGCAGGCCCGAGAGTTGCGATTTGACAGGTACAAGGTTTACCGTGTGATGCCAAACAGTAAGAGGCAATTGGATGCACTGCGAGACTTGGAACTAGCCAACACAGAGGTGAGAAACAAATGTGATTACCAGTTGCACTCGTGTTAGGCCGTTCCGAAATATCTGTAAGGATTGTGGATAAGCAATTGTTAATTTGGTAAGAAAAACTCTTACCTAGTGTTATTACAGGATATGGAGAATAGTGTTTTTTTGTTGAGTACTTGAATTTGTAGTTTAATTGTGTATGTACTGTTTGTAGTACTGAATTACAATAATTATTAATATTTTTCCTTTGTGTAGATTGGCCAATTAGGATTTTAGTGGGTGGGGAAGTGGGCAGTAGCATGGACTAGACGTGGAAACATCCTATTGGTAATTCATTTCACGAGTCAATAAAGTGATTGGCGGGGTATTCAGATTACAGTATGATTTTACATTAAAATGGGTTAAATGGTGAAGTGTAGTTTTATTTTTCAAGTGAAATGATCAGCAGTGGTGTATTCACAATCACTTTAGAGGCAGCTAGATACCTACTGTTTGTTTATGTTGTGCCCAGCCATTGAACACAAAAATATTTCCAACTAAGTAGTGCTGTTAAACTATTGGAATCATCGACAAGTAGAAATATTNCAGCCATTGAACACAAAAATATTTCCAACTAAGTAGTGCTGTTAAACTATTGGAATCATCGACAAGTAGAAATATTTGCTGGTTGTTGGCAACTGTTTGCTTACTGCTGATAAGCACCGTAAGTGATTTTGTTTCTCGTCAGCAGAAACGGAAGGTGCTCCTAGAAGGTAAGCTTTACTCCCTTGAGGACAGGTTTGTGGAAAGTTTTCTGTGTCTGATAACTCTAAAGAGTGAAAATTAATTTGATTGGTAATGTAACTGCCATGTTTATATTTTAATAGTTGTAAGAGTCTAATATTTATTTAGTGTGTGTGATACCAAGTATAGTTTTGATAAGGAAGACTTTTATCCATGGACAACATTTCTCATGGAGGTTGAGTTTAAACAAAAAGTTAACCTGTGAGGGATAACTTTGCAAGGTTATTGGTGTTGTATTCTTGCTAGAGCTGTAAAAAATGACAGCAGGATAAGAGAGTAATTAGAAAATTTCCAATTATAGTCTAATTATTCAGTTTCTATGGATCTGAAACACATAATGCGCTCACCATAATTGTTGGCCACAAAAGTTAAGTTTGATTACACAGCACCCCAGGGAAGTAGCAGAATGGTAAAGTTGCTTAACTGGTGACTTTCTGATTCATTCAAGGCAAGATGCGGGATGTATACATCTGGTCATCTAGGTGATGTACTTCAGTAGCCAACATGAATCAGAAGACTCAATCTTCTCTTGTCATTTCTGCATTTAACCGTGTGACATGAAGGGTGATTCGTACTTACGCTCACAAACTAATGAGGGGGTTCCACAAAAAAAAGACACTGTGTGTGTGTGTGTGTGCGCGCGTGCACACACGTGTATGCATGCGTGCGCACGTGTATGCATGCGTGTAATATCATGTGCACTATAGAATTGTCTTTTTTTTATTATTTCAGAATTATTTATATTAATGTAAGTCAATAATTTTTATTTTCTCTTAATTATTATTTTCTGCCCCAACTTAGGTTACAGTAATTAGTTTATAATAATTACCCATCCATTTTATAGGGTTTAGTTAAATAACTAAATTTTCTAACCCATAAATATAATAATGATTTGAAATTATTTTTGTAATTGTTATTAATTGTAATAAATTGTAAAGTTGTAATTTTTCTTTTGTAATTTTTTTCATTTGTTTGAGTTACAGTTTTGAGTTTTGTTTTTTGTTTCGTTTGTAACCCGTGATGCCCCGGATCCTGAAGTTGCGTGTCTTGGAGCAAGGTCATGGACCAATCAAACTCTGCCATGGCCGGCTTCTTGGTGGTAACTTTAAACAGGGAGGACGTTTCCGCAATCGCTGGGATTTTTCATCTGAAAATATCCAGCGCCATCATAATAATTATTTAATTTAGTTGCCCATCAAAAGCCAGTAGTAATATTAGAAGGCCACAACATTGGTAGAAGAGGTCGTAGGGCCGACCTTCAACAATTTAATTTGAGTGAGTTAATTTTTTTTTTTTTGCTGATTATCAAGAGGACTTTGACGACAGCCATGGTGTGATATGACGCCGTATATAATACAGACACCACCCTTTGTGTACAGCCGAAGGGTCTGCTAGACGCCAGATTTGTTGATTATTAATTTTGAAATTAACATTTGTAGTGCCCGAAGTAACTTTCATATTGTGTTATTTTGATTTTTTTTTTTTTTTTTTTTTTTTTTCCCACAGTAACCTAGTGGTACAGGGATTTGATCTACCAATACCAGTTAGCTGGTAGCATCAACTTCACATATAAATTTTAGAACTTTTCAGTAACATAAATTTATATTGACTTTATTCTGTGACAAAAATTACTATGTTTATTATATTTAAACATTTTTTTGAGAGTTATTTTAAAGAACAGTTAATTTTCGGAATGTAATTTGTGTGTTTTAAGTGGGACGACCCTGAACTTCGCTTATGTAACATTTTTTTTTCTTTTATCATCGGAGAACATTTTTTTCTCTTCTATCCCCACTAAATACATTTTGTATGGAGGGGGTAGTATTTTAAAGTTAAAACATCAGAACTAACATTTTATCATTTTTATTAACACTTTCAGCACATTTTACCATACATTGAATTTTCGATAAATAATTTGAAACGTATTAATTCTATTGGTAATGTTTTGTAGTTTGTTCCTTGTTACTTCTGAGTATATTGTGTATGTTGATTTCAAGGATTGTGTTTTGATTAGTGTTTTTTTTTTCACGTCTCGCTTTATCTGCCACTACACCCATAACTTTCCACACTGTTCCGAATGGATTTCTCGNGTGTTTTTTTTTTCACGTCTCGCTTTATCTGCCACTACACCCATAACTTTCCACACTGTTCCGAATGGATTTCTCATGGCGCTCAACAAACAAACCAATTTGTACGATAATTAATAATAATAAAATCACCACATACAACCACAACATGTGTATTATCTGTTGCTAGTTGCTGTCCTGTTTTTTTTTTTTTAATTTCCTGGTGTTGTATATATATTTTTTTTTCTCGTCTATAGGTCACCTGTATTTTTTAAAATTATTTTTTCTAGCTCAGTCTTGTTTTTCCATGACAAACATCTGCATGTTTTTATGTTAGGAATCACCTCACANAAATTATTTTTTCTAGCTCAGTCTTGTTTTTCCATGACAAACATCTGCATGTTTTTATGTTAGGAATCACCTCACAGTTTGTTGGTAAAGTTATGGATCACTCTTTTGATTCCAGTGCAGAACATATAATAATACAGTGTTGATTAGGTGGATATTTTCTGAACATTATGAGAATATTCGTATTTGCCTTGTGTATAATTAATTACCTGCCAAAGTCATGCTCAGACTGTTGTATCAGCTGTCATTGGTACCACAGCATTCTGGGTTAATGGGATGCAACCTTTAGTGAAAAGCTTGCGTTTTCTGGAAGTTTTTAGCTGCCTGCCAAACTATAGTGTGTGTGAACATTCTTTGCCTAAAGATGTTGGAAAGACTAACAAAACAATGTGGTTGTTATGCATCAGTANTATAGTGTGTGTGAACATTCTTTGCCTAAAGATGTTGGAAAGACTAACAAAACAATGTGGTTGTTATGCATCAGTGTGTGAAAGACTATATATGTGTGTGTGGCTGAAAC
The DNA here is from genome assembly GCA_002778355.1 of Clitarchus hookeri. Lineage (NCBI taxonomy): Eukaryota > Metazoa > Arthropoda > Insecta > Phasmatodea > Phasmatidae > Clitarchus > Clitarchus hookeri. The sequence goes on from NQII01000300.1 coordinate 5,980, forward strand.
TATAAATTTGTTATTACTTGTGCTTTTTTTTTCTGTTTCATGATAATTATTTTTATATCTACTGTAATTTGTTTTTTTTTTGCAGTTATTTCTTATTTTATTGTTTATTGCACTTAAAAAAAAATGCAAATTTAAAAATGAAATCTGTGGTCATAAATTATAGAATAACAAAGAAATATCAACAATAGTTAGTGTATTATATGAATGTGGATCACAACGTTTTTACACTTTTTACCTCAATTCCAGCACCTCACTAATTATTACAAAAGTTTATCTTCTTCTTGTGTGAATTTGTACTGTGGCTTTACCAGTGAGAATGACACAGTCTAATACGAAATATGATTTTTCCATTCCAGTTTCTCAGATTTGATTGACAAGCACTCGTCTTATGTCGTATCTTTGTATGTCACACTCTCTCTTATTCTTGGTTCATCTGTCTTTCAGTCACTTTCCATCTGATTTTCCCTCCATGTTCAGGTTACCTTTGAGTGTCAAATATTATGAATTTTTGTATCTTTTTATCTTCAGATTCTGGTAGTTAGATCATTTTTACTGCATAATTTTTTTGCCAGAAAACGTATTATTACCTTTGTCTATGGAATATGTATTGTCTCTTTTATTTCCCACTTTGTCTAGCTGTGTTTGCATTGTATATATTCATCTGGTGATGTGTATTGTAATGGCCTTGCAGCTGAATTTCTGGAAAGGCCCGAGTCACATGGGTGTCCCAGCGGATATTATGGTTCCTCCTAAACATGCCACAGATTTCAAGAAGTACCTCAAACAACTCAACATGGCCCCCAACCTGCTCATCAAGAATGTTCAAAGGTAAGTGTACACAGCAGACAATCATGTGAGACACATGCTATTTTGCAGCAAGTCGACATTGTCAATTACTTCCACTTGTTTACAGTTTCATGTAAAACTGTTGTAGTGTCTCTTATATAAATTTATGTGTGCATTTTAAAAATAAGTTTATTAGTTATATGTATCAAACAGTCAAGGCAGAAAGAGAGTTATATTAAACTGATCTGTGTGGGAGTATAAAAAGCAAATAAAATAAACAAGTTGCTAATATTACGCTGTCAACTTTTTAAAGCAATAACATCAAAGAGTTAACTCANAAAGCAAATAAAATAAACAAGTTGCTAATATTACGCTGTCAACTTTTTAAAGCAATAACATCAAAGAGTTAACTCAGATTAACTTTATAAATGTTATAAAAATGAAAGGGCATGTAGATTACTTTGNGTGTTTTTTTTTTCACGTCTCGCTTTATCTGCCACTACACCCATAACTTTCCACACTGTTCCGAATGGATTTCTCGTGGCTTTCAACAAACAAACCAATTTATACAATCATTAATAATAATAAAATCACCACATACAACCACAACATGTGTATTATCTGTTGCTAGTTGCTGTCCTGTTCTTTTTTTTTTTAATTTCCTGGTGTTGTATATATATATTTTTTTCTCGTCTATAGGTCACCTGTATTTTTTTTAAATTATTTTTTCTAGCTCAGTCTTGTTTTTCCATGACAAACATCTGCATGTTTTTATGTTAGGAATCACCTCACAGTTTGTTGGTAAAGTTATGGATCACTCTTTTGATTCCAGTGCAGAACATATAATAATACAGTGTTGATTAGGTGGATATTTTCTGAACATTATGAGAATATTCGTATTTGCCTTGTGTATAATTAATTACCTGCCAAAGTCATGCTCAGACTGTTGTATCAGCTGTCATTGGTACCACAGCATTCTGGGTTAATGGGATGCAACCTTTAGTGAAAAGCTTGCGTTTTCTGGAAGTTTTTAGCTGCCTGCCAAACTATAGTGTGTGTGAACATTCTTTGCCTAAAGATGTTGGAAAGACTAACAAAACAATGTGGTTGTTATGCATCAGTATGTGAAAGACTATATATGTGTGTGTGGCTGAAACTATAAATTTGTTATTACTTGTGCTTTTTTTTTCTGTTTCATGATAATTATTTTTATATCTACTGTAATTTGTTTTTTTTTTGCAGTTATTTCTTATTTTATTGTATATTGCACTTAAAAAAAAAATGCACATTTAAAAATGAAATCTGTGGTCATAAATTATACAATAAAAAAGAAATATCAACAATAGTTAGTGTATTATATGAATGTGGATCACAACGTTTTTACATTTTCTACCTCAATTCCAGCACCTCACTAATTATTACAAAAGTTTATCTTCTTCTTGTGTGAATTTGTACTGTGGCTTTACCAGTGAGGATGACACATTTTAATACAAAATATGATTTTTCCATTCCAGTTTCTCAGATTTGATTGACAAGCACTCGTCTTATGTCGTATCTTTGTATGTCACACTCTCTCTTATTCTTGGTTCATCTGTCTTTCAGTCACTTTCCATCTGATTTTCCCTCCACATTCAGATTACCTTTGAGTATCAAATGTTATGAATTTTTGTATCTTTTTATCTTCAGATTCTGGTAGTTAGATCATTTTTACTGCATAATTTTTTGCCAGAAAACGTATTATTACCTTTGTCTATGTAATATGTATTGCCTCTTTTATTTCCCACTTTGTCGAGCTGTGTTTGCATTGTGTTTATCCATCTGGTGATGTGTATTGTAATGTCCTTGCAGCTGAATTTCTGGAAAGGCCCGAGTCACATGGGTGTCCCAGCGGATATTATGGTTCCTCCTAAACATGCCACAGATTTCAAGAAGTACCTCAAACAACTCAACATGGCCCCCAACCTGCTCATCAAGAATGTTCAAAGGTAAGTGTACACAGCAGACAATCATGTGAGACACATGCTATTTTGCAGCAAGTCAATGTTGTCAATTACTTCCACTTGTTCGCAGTTTCATGTAAAACTGTTTTAGTGTCTCTTATATAAATTTATGTGTGCATTTTAAAAATAAGTTTATTAGTTATATGTATCAAACATTCAAGGCAGAAAGCAAATAAAATAAACAAGTTGCTAATATTACGCTGTCAACTTTTTAAAGCAATAACATCAAAGAGTTAACTCAGATTAACTTTATAAATGTTATAAAAATGAAAGGGCATGTAGATTACTTTGAACTGCTGTATTTGTTGTGTGATGGGCTCAGCCCATGTGTTAGGTACAGGAAATGGTAAGTGTGGTAAATACTCCCTTGCCTGCTTGAAGTATAGTTGTGTCTGGATGGTGCCTGCTGGCCCATCCAACTGCTCATCACATCACTCTATGAGAAGAAGACATAGGGCTTGTGTGAGCGAGAGGGAGTACACAGTACTGTGTTCTTCCCTGTTGGCCTAAATCTCCAGCCAATACCACTACCACCACAGTTGCCGCCACTGCCAGGGGTTACTTAGGCATGTGTGCGAGTGCTGGAGCATCATTCTAACACATACATTCAATAGTGACACATGTTATGCAGATAGTCATTAGAAATCTCAAGTTTTTTTAAGCTACCCTGCATAGGGATGCATTTTGTTCAAGGCTGTGTGTGGGGTTTGAGCCAGGAGGATGGAGTCTCTACCATTAATAGAAGAATGAGTCAGCAGCATGATCATTGCTCATTCAGAATAGATTAAATACCTTATTTTTGGGGAGCCAGTTTATTTGATTTTTAAGGTGGAGCACTAGTTACAGTTTTGGTGGCCGATCTTGATGAAATTTCGTACACTGTTTTGTTAAGCTATTTTTGTTGTCTATACCTGACTTGTTCTTTTTTAAATTTAGTAAAGATATTTAATAATCAATTTCATTAATCTGTGGCTTCATAATACGAGACCTGTTGAAAATATGTATAGGAGGTTTTTGCTCTAGTGAACATACGACTGTCTACTTTGCTCTAATGAAATTTGGTTTACGTAAGTAAAATATTTCTGTTACTAAATAATACTTATTTGCATCTCTGCATAAGGCCAATGTGCAAACTTGGGAGAAATTATCCACTATATACAGGATGAGTATAAAAGAATACCCCAACTTCGAAGGTCTATTATATCAGAACCAAACAACCTACAACCTTGGTTGACCAATCAAATGAACCGTGGAACTGTGAAGTTTGTTTACCATATCTTCATAAATGTTCAATGTGACCACTACGAGCAGCCCGAACAACATCTATGAGATAACGAAACTCGTTCCACACTCTTGTCAGCATGTCCGGTGTTACGGTATAGATGGCATCTAATTCTCGTTTTGAGGTCGTCAATGTTAGGCAGCAATGATGGATGAAACACTTGATCCTTTATGTACCATCATAGAAAAAAACGCATGGGGTAAGATCCGGGTTTCTTGGGGGCTAGTGATGAAGAGCTTGGTCACCAGCTGCTCCTTGAACAATCCAGCGTTGAGGCAACGTCTCGTTCAGGTATCCGCGAACAGCTAGGTGCCAATGGGGGTGGCGCACCATCCAGCTGGAAAATGAAGTCCCCTGCTGTCTCTGCTATCTGAGGAAACAACCACTCTGTAAGCATGTCCAAATAAGGGATTCCAGTAACAGTGGGCTCGTGAAAAAAGCAAGGGCCGAAAACAGTGTCTTTGGATACAGCGCAAAACACGTTCATTTTGGGGGAAGCACGCTCGTGCTCTGTGGTTTCATGTGGAGGCTCCTGCCTGACCCCATATCTGCACGTTGTGCCGGTTCACCTTACCATTTGTATGGAACGTTGCTTCATCACTAAATACCAGCTTATACATGAAGGCATCGTCTACCTCGTTCTGGGCAAGAACGAACGTGCAGAAATCACGTCTCAGTTTTTTTATCCCTGTCGGTAAGAACTTGTTCAAGCTGTAACCTGTATGGTTTGTACAATTGCTTTCGCAACACTGTACATATCGTTGATTGAGGGATTTGCATTTCCCGGCTAGCTTGTTGAGTTGATTTTCTCGGACAGCAAATGAACGCTTGTTGAATCCCTTGCACATTCTCTTCGGACACACGCGGCCGCCCGGAACTTTTGCCTTTACAAAGGAACCCTGTGTCACGGAACTGACGAAACCAACGTTTGATACTCCACCTATCGAGAGAATGACGTCCGTATTTGCGACGGAATTCATGTTGAACAGTCAACCGATTCACAATTAGCAAACTGAATAACACAGAACGCCTTATGTTGTTATGTCGCCATCGTGATGTGGACTAACACACAACACACGCTTATAGTGCAACGACATACGCTCCCAGTGTCATCTCTCGGCACAAAAAGGAAATATAAGACCGTCCTCTTCACATTGACGTGTCGAATGTGAGTTTGCTTCCTCCTCACCACCTCAAACCGGGCGTTACGAACGCCATCCAAACCATAACACCTGACATGCTGACAAGAGCGTGGAACAAGTTTCATTATCGCGTAGATGTCGTTTGTGCTGCTCATGGGTCACATTGAACATTTGTGAATGTATGGTAAACAAACTTCACGGTTCCACGGATCATTTGATTGGTCAATCAAGGTTGAAGGTTGTTTGGTTTTGATTATAAGCAAAATAATCAATTCTCATAAGATCCGTTTTTGGCAATGGTGACCACGGTGGATGCATTTGAAGTGGGACTCTTGCTTGGACGCTGTGGACGATGAATAGGTAAATAGAATATTAAGCAATCATTTAATCTTTTGACATATATATTATTTTAATTTTGTGTGTATTTTTTAAAATTTTAAACAATTAATGTTTAAGGCATATCAAATTTTACATGAAAAATATACAATCTTTTCAAATAATGCAGTTAATATAAAGTGTATAATAATTGGGCGACAACACATTGGCCATTTCAGCGACTTCAACAAAAGCAATCTGGCAACCTTGTGTCTATATCCAGTTTATGGATACAGGAAAAAGTAATAAATAATTAAAAACGTATGAGCCTAAGTTACTATCTTATTAAGACTCAACTCTAAGCAGGCGGAGTATCTCCCTGTCAGTATGCTGTGGCTTATCAAAGAATAAATTTCTGTAGTGTTCAAAACAGTACAAACATATTATGTTGCTATAACGTGAGAACGTACTCCCTGAGAAATAAACATAGCAGTGATAATATTTTTAACTGAATGACCTGCATAGTGGTGGTGTATTTATTGGGAAAAGAAAATACAAATGTAGTACAGGAGTACACAAATTATGAAAAAAAAGGTTGCTAGATCCAATCTTAATTTGGCTACATTTTGACATTCAGCTACACCTATTCTGCTAAAAGCTGTATAACCTAAAATTAGGCTACATGTAGTCAAATTCAGGTTACAGGTGGCATAACTGTATAATACACCGAGCTAGACCTTTACAGTGGATTTTGTACAGCAGTAACAGGGCCTTTGTAACCACCAAGTCCTATGAAAGAACAGGAATTTGCAGATGCATCAGATGAGCCCAGGCTGTTTGTGAACGGCGTGTGTTGCTGAGGTACAAATGAGCCAAGATCTGTAGACAGGAATCTTAGCCATGACTTTTGATAACAGTGCTGCAAGCAATATTATAAATTTAGAATTTCTTAATATTATCCAGGTTTTAAAGACAAGTAGCAGCTCAGCATTTTGTTTGAGTTTTGGTTATGAATTGACCAACAACTGATCGCTGCTTGTTGTTAGGTTATATAGTGACTGCCAGTAAGCATTAAGTTACTGTAAATGTCAGTCATGTTGAAGTTTCATAATGCTATGCTTGTCATTTTGACGAAAGGGAAGCCCTAAAACTATGATTAGCTGTCCCAAATGAAAAATATTTCTGCACCCAGCTGATGTTCTTCTGAAGAGTAGAGCTCAAGTTGAGAATCCTGGTGTCTCATTTGTGCAACTCTTCTGCTGAAATGTCTCATTGCTGTGGATATTATTGCTGATGTCAACATTAAAACATTTTATGTACTTGCCTGTTGATAAATACTGTTAACATGAAATACAGAATTTGGCAACTAACCATTTCAAACAGATGCACAGTGTAAACTTATGAATTTTTATTAAGTGCTTTTGTGTCTACAGAGAAAAGACAGGGGTTTAGGGGGTTCAGTGCATTTTAGTTTACAGCTTTCATTTGATTTTACAGGAAAAATGTAACTGGCATTTGAAATTATTTACACAGTTGGATTACGAAGTTGTATTAGTGCATTATTTATATACAGATAACAATGAATATTCGTTGATATGGCAGAATTTCTAAAGAAGATACTTCCAAAGATACTTACTTCCTCATTGAGTTAAAACATTCCCTTTTTCAAAGTCTTATCTTCTAGCATGAAGTTAATATTCTTTAAACTTACCTATATACTTATTATTGCATGTAAATGAATCATAATTTATTAGATTATGGTAGCCTTTGTGAAATATTTTGAATGTTCTTTTTCACTTAAGCATAATCAGCAGTATTTTGTGCCAAGGAATTTTCATAGCTTTGCAACAGTGTTACGTAATATGTATGCAGATAGCCTCTAATTAATTGACAGTGCAAAAATTATGTCTCCAGATTTGGATAAGTTATAGTCCATTGCCTGCTCACCCAAATAAGTTGAGTTATTCACCATGATGGTTTGAATATACCAGGAACAGAATTTCTTGGCCGCTCAGTCTTAGCCTATCGGCGAGTGTTACCAAGCCATGTTACCACATCTATCAAGCGTCCGCCGCATCATAGTACGCGTGTCCTGAAATCTGAGTTTAGTTTACTATTTGAAAATAGTAGAAAGAAAAATTGATAAACTGTATAGATGCTTTGGGAGTTCATATCTATTAGAAAACTTTCAGCAGACAAACTTCTAAAATTTTATGTTCGTAGTACCTAAATATGATCTGATACTTAAATTTACAGACTAACAACATCTATTAAACGTAAATGTAATTTACTTAGAGTTGCGTGTAGCATAGAAAAAATAATTCAACTTTGTTGCTGTAGCTTATAAGGCAGCACAAGCTCCTCTTCCCTCTCTGCCTGCTCTTATTNGAAAAAATAATTCAACTTTGTTGCTGTAGCTTATAAGGCAGCACAAGCTCCTCTTCCCTCTCTGCCTGCTCTTATTATGTCATTAATTTCCACTACAAATTTCCATCATTGAATTTCTTAAAACTAAAAAAAAAATTTGTCAATTATTTTNTTATGTCATTAATTTCCACTACAAATTTCCATCATTGAATTTCTTAAAACTAAAAAAAAAATTTGTCAATTATTTTGCCATGGAACCTGTAGAAACTGTCATGCATAGCTGCTGTAATTTGTTTTGCTGTCGAAATTTCCCCCCTTATTGTGTAATTCTAACACAGTTCTCAGAAGATATTCTTTGGTGAAGTCATCAAAAACTGTAACTCGTTTCCTAATTTTTTTTTTAAATACAAATATTGCCTTTGACATAACATTTAATGCTGCTATTTCCTTCCTTGGATATCCACCTCACTGGATGTTCACTGACATCACACACCCTTGCGGTCAAACTGTTAATTTTGTTTAAAATTTGTACTTTCGCCAAATTCTTAGTTTAATAATTTAGTTAAAAAATTAATGCAAACTAACGGTTATAGATCGACATTGTTTGTGAACCACTTCAGTTTTGCAACTACTTAGCACCATAATTTCAGCGAAAACTTTACACGCAAGTAACTGAAAAACGATGAGAAACGTTTAAAGCCCGTTGCAGAACTAAAGCTACAGAACAGAGCAGGCACCAACACTGGGTGGAATAAGCAGCCGTGCCACATTTTATCTTGTGTCGACTAAGCACGTGTCATACTTCGTTATTGCCTGCTTTCAAAGAAAGGTAGGCACATTTAGATATACCTACAAAATATGGTTCCCTGTTACGGGAAGAACGAAGAATATACTCTAGTCTGAAAAATAGTCGCGAGTGTACATCAATTGTAATGCACGCTCATTAATAATGTAAAACACGAACGGATAAAGCTACACACGCAGAATTTTCACCTACTTATTCAACAATAAGAGCCTCTTGCAAAAAGCAACCTCATTTTAAGGAAATATTTCACAATTTTTGAGCACATCTGAAAAACATATTGTTGAACTCGCTGTGGCCACTGTAACACTGCGAACTAGGCAACAGCGCACAGCCGTGATAGGCTCCTAGCCCCAGTNGTTGAACTCGCTGTGGCCACTGTAACACTGCGAACTAGGCAACAGCGCACAGCCGTGATAGGCTCCTAGCCCCAGTTACTGGGAGGAGCAAGTCAGATCGCCGGACCTTGAGTGACCAATAAGTTCTGTGCCTCCTATAAATTCATTTATGTAGTTCATGTGTTGATATTATCATTTAGTTTCTGTTCTCTTACATTAATATGTGAATAAANTATAAATTCATTTATGTAGTTCATGTGTTGATATTATCATTTAGTTTCTGTTCTCTTACATTAATATGTGAATAAATTTTAGTACAGTGTTTTTGAAGTGATCTAGTGTTCACAAAAAAAATAAAACTATAAGCAGCTTAATTTTCTTTAAGTTTTAGGTTATGGTTTGGCTGTATTGCTTAGTAAAGAATCATAGTTAATTATGAAGGCTTGGAAAAATTTTAGTGTAGTAGGCCTTACTTTGTACAAAACTTAGTGAAAATATTGTAGCAGTCATTGCCTATATTTTTATGTATGAAAACCTGAAGAAATCTGTAGGTGCATGATTTTTAGCAAGAAATTAGCCAGGTAGAGTAGTATTTATGGAATTTTTAAAATGGAAGTACCGTACGTATTAATATTTTATTAAAAATAGTTAATGCTTAAAGTGTGTCTTTTCAGATTGATTGAAAAAGAAAAGGTGAAATCTATCCACAAGTCATCAACATTTGACTGGAATCAGTATCATCGACTTGGTGATGTAAGTACTTATAAAAACAGTATCAGTGTAGAACTACTAGCATATAACATTTTTAGTGTAATTTTTTAGTCTTGTGACTTGCTTGGAAGTGAGAGTCATTTACAAGCTGTTTAATATCAAGGACATTAAGGTCTTGTAGCGAGGACTAATAGAGTATGTTTTAAATAGAGGCCCATTTCCATAAACATAAGATTTGTGGAAGATTTGTCATTGAACATTTGTCAACCTATGTGGTTTCAGTATGATTGTGCATCATCTTACTTTGCACCTTCTTCCTCAAATCATCTTGACCAAACATACAGGGGTTGGGGGAGATTTTGTAGGCAAAGGTGGTCCAATCGCTTGGTTTGTACAATCACCATATTTAATTAAATTGGNGGGGTTGGGGGAGATTTTGTAGGCAAAGGTGGTCCAATCGCTTGGTTTGTACAATCACCATATTTAATTAAATTGGCTGTGGAACCATATGAATAGTAATATTAGAGACTACTGTAGAGTTGGAGGAAGATCTGCTTGCATAGATGCCATATCCACATATGTCACAATGCGGTTCAACAGATACCAGGTATTGTTGACTGAGTGTACCATAACTTGCTTCACAGGTAGAATATTTGCAGTGAATATGGTGAGCAGTTCTAATAGTGGACCAGGATGCAATGCTGAAACTCCTGTAATTGCAAACTAGTATGAAAACATTTAAATACTGGAAACAATTCTGTATTGGAATTAAATTAATGTCAGTAAAACTCGTTCAACCAGCAGAAATGGGAAATACACTGATGGAAAATTAACATCCTAACGCAGTGGTCCCACATGAATGAAGGGTGTATTGAATAATTATACAAGGCGTATACTCTATATGATAATGATCACAGGGTTGTACACCTATGGACAGAGACTACAGAGTGTCCTGAACGTCAGGCTGCAGAGTGTCCTGAACAACATCAGTATCTTGTGTAGCCTCTTTTAGCGACGATGCAACCCTGCAGTCGTGCGTAGAGAAGATCATAGAGGTGTCAGATGTAATCTTGGCAAACAGTGTTCCACGCTAATTCTACCTGTCGTAATTGGCGGAGGTTTCTTGCCGGTATTGCAGACCGCACCAAACGCTGTCCCACCATGTCCCACACATGTTCAATGGGGGACAGGTCGAGTGATCATGCTGGCCAGGGGAGTTGACCTTCGAGCGCACGTTGGGTAACATGAGACGTGTGCGCATGGACATTATCCTACTGGAAGAGGACATCTNATGAGACGTGTGCGCATGGACATTATCCTGCTGGAAGAGGACATCTCCTTGGCGTTGTAGGAACAGCAACAAAATGGGCTGGATGATGTTCTGGATGTAGCGTTCACTGTTCAGTGTTCCCTCAACAAACACCAGGGGCGTACAGTCATTGGAGGCTATTCTTATTGCTCCCTAGACCATGATGCCAGGAGTTGGTCCTGTACGTTGCTTCCATATACAATATGGTTGTTGCCGCTCTCCTCGTCGATGCCGCACCCGCAAACGACTGCCACTGGCACCAAAGCAGAATCTGCTCTTATCACTTAACACAACTCCGTGCCATTCATCCATCCAGTTGTGTCGTCCATGACACCATCTGAGAGGGGCTACACAGTGATGAGGTGCGAGAAGAAGCCTGGTGAGCGCCACCTTTTATCGTAGCCCAGCGCCCAGCAAACGGTTTGTGATTGTTCTAGCTGACACTCTGGGTGCAACAGTGGCCCTAATCTGTGTGGCGGTCGCCATGCGATCAGCAATGGCTGCTCGTATATGCTGCAGTCCAGACGGGAATCCATGTGTCGCTGCCATCTGGAACCAGTTTGACGAGCATGTGCACCATCGGTGGACCACCAGTGTTGCACAGCAGACGATTCACGTCCTATGCGTTGGACAATTCTTCGGAAGGTCCATCCAGCCTCCCTCAGGCCCACAATACGACCTCGTTCAAAGTCCAATAATTGCACGAAGTGTGGTCACCTATTGTGTCGTGGTATGTCTACAATGCTTGCAATAACAGTCTACTTTTTCACAGAGTCAACTACAGTTGTATTGGGCCCAGTGGTGTTATGGCTAGTACGTGGTTCCTACTCTGTCCACAGCACAGCACTGTTAATCATTACATGTACTGCCGTCTATCAATGTCCCATGGGCATATATATGGTGTTTCTGCATCACTGCTTTAGTGGTGTTCATTTTTCATTTTCCATCAGTGTATAAACACACAATTTGATTTTTGTTTTGCTTGTAGCACAGTATGTTTCTGCATGTGGGTTTATATTGAAAATATTGTTTACTCAGTACTCTCAACAAGCTTTCTGAGTTTGTGATAGAGGCTTTGAAACAGTTTGTGTATTGTGTAAATATTTTGTTCTGTTAAGCAGTGGTGTGATACTACCAAATAGTTTTACAATTTAGAATATGCTTTTCTTCTGTGACCAGCATATCCACAAAAGTAACACACAAAGTTAAATAAGAAGCATATTAATTAAAATTTGTTTTGTAACTTAAAAAAAAATTCTTGAGACATGAGAAGCTTTAAAATATTGATAGTTTATTTTAGATTAAATGTTACAATAATTATTTCTCATTGTTTACTCAGTCTTTGTGTGAATCACATATTTAATTTGTAATGGACTTGTTTTCTTTGCTAGATTCATTCATGGCTGGACACACTAGCTGAGAAGTACCCAAATATAGTGACCATTATCAGTGCTGGTCATAGCACTGAGGGTCGAGACTTAAAGGGCGTCAAACTCTCCTACAGAGCCAACAATTCTGCTATTTTCCTTGAGTCAGGTACCTATAATTATATTACCTCACATTGCCATTTTAATATCCACATCTTCGTATAGTTCTTAGTCAGGGGTTGTCGTGGTATGAAACAGAAAAAGATCAAAGCAGTGGAAAGATCAGAATTGGTTAGGAATTTTCTGCCTCACCAGTTAGTTTCAGTTTCGTAGAGCGGAAGTTGTATTCCTACCTCTGTGGTTAAAGTACAGCCAGTGATGTGACCTGTGCTGAAGCAGTAATTGAAACCCCTTTTATAAGTAACTGGCATGGATTTGCGTGGAAAAATAGGCCATGTTCTTGCACAAATTTNCAGTAATTGAAACCCCTTTTATAAGTAACTGGCATGGATTTGCGTGGAAAAATAGGCCATGTTCTTGCACAAATTTTCCATGCATCTTCATGTCATATAAAATGCTTTACAATCAGATGGGGTGATGGCACATACCTGTGGCAGAGATGTGATGGGGAGAGCTGATCCTATAGGTCCAAACAATTGTGCAGACCAGGTACCGAGGGAACTGCATGTCCAAGAGTACCACAACAGCTTTACTAATTTTTTTACTTTGTGCTCACAGCCTCCAAACACAGTACATTCGTGAGTGTTTATTTTCTCTCACCTTCAGTGATTTACAGTCTGCTGTGGGCTGTTGTAGTCGTGAGTGACATATCCTTGGTGGATGTATGGCGTCATGTTCCATGACACTATGGCTGCCGACCAACAACAGTGTGTCAACTTTCACACTTAACACGACATTGAGCCAAAGCATGGTTGCCTTCTAGCAGGCACCAGGGCTTCAATTTTCGCAAACTGTGCCACATGCNACACGACATTGAGCCAAAGCATGGTTGCCTTCTAGCAGGCACCAGGGCTTCAATTTTCGCAAACTGTGCCACATGCAAGATACAGTGAAACCTCTAATACAAAACTCAAGGGACCTGAATTTTTGTTTGTAATAATGAGGTGTAATATGTGTTTGGAATAATTATATAAAATTTAAAAAGAAGTAATATGTTGATTCTTGTAATTCAGCATTTTGGAAAATAAAACATTCATTGCCAGCATGACTTCTTTTTACCAGTGGACTTGACATGACCTCCTAATAGTAACAAATATTTTTTATTAAGCATACTAATTAACTGAATTCTCTATCATTCCGAAGTAAAAGGAGACAAATTTGTATAAATGAGAACTTTGTATTAAAGAGGTTTTTTTAATGTGATTTCACTGTATGTGTGTGTATATATAAATAAATAAATAAATATATATATATATATATNTTTTTTAATGTGATTTCACTGTATGTGTGTGTATATATAAATAAATATATATATATATGCGTTTTTAATTATATATATATATATATATGCGTTTTTAATTATATATATATATATATATATGGCTATGCAGACTTTGTGCTGTTTCATGTTGCACGTTTGGAAGTGACATGTAATATTTTGAAAGCATCTGTACAGTCCAGGTATGGAATATGAATGAATTTGTGTCTTTAAAATGTTGTTTATACACTGAAGAGCCAAAAAAAACTGGTACACCTGCCTAATATCATGTAGGGCCTCCCGAGCATGCAGAAGTGCCGCAAGACGACGTGGCATGGACTCGACTAATGTCTGAAGGTATGCAGGAGGCAATTCACACCATGAATCCTGCAGGGCAGTCCACAAATCCAATCTGCACCAATTTTAGAAAGGGTTGCACGTCTGTCACGTTTAATGATTCTCGTCAGTCGTCGTTTGTCGCGTTCTTTCACGATCTTGGAGATGCTATGTCCCATCTCTCGTGCGCCGACTATAACACCACGTTCAAACTCACTTAAATCTTGATGACCTGCCNAAAGCATCTGTACAGTCCAGGTATGGAATATGAATGAATTTGTGTCTTTAAAATGTTGTTTATACACTGAAGAGCAAAAAAAAACTGGTACACCTGCCTAATATCATGTAGGGCCTCCCGAGCATGCAGAAGTGCCACAAGACGACGTGGCAAGGACTCGACTAATGTCTGAAAGTATGCAGGAGGCAATTCACACCATGAATCTTGCAGGGCAGTCCACAAATCCAATCTGCGCCAATTTTAGAAAGGGTTGCACGTCTGTCACGTTTAATGATTCTCATCAGTCGTCGTTTGTCCTGTTCTTTCACGATCTTGGCGATGCTATGTCCCATCTCTCGTGCGCCGACTATAACACCACGTTCAAACTCACTTAAATCTTGATAACCTGCCATTGTAGCAGCAGTAACCGATCTAGCAACTTTGCCAGACGTTTGTTGTCTTATATAGGCGCTGCCAACCGCATCACGTTACTCTGATTGGTTCCATACCTCTGTTATTTGCATATGCACGCCTATACTACCAGTTNTTTGCATATGCACGCCTATACCAGTTTTTTTTTGGCTCCCCAGTGTAAAACCTTTTTGAAAATAATAGGAAACTTTAGGAGAAATGGCTTGGTAGAACATTCACCACAGGGGTGGTACGTTAAAGAATGTGTTTTTTTCCATCAGGGATCCATGCCAGAGAGTGGATAGCCCCAGCAACAGCCACCTTTGTCCTGAACCAATTGCTGACCAGCGAAGATCCTGGAGTACGTGATATAGCGGAGAGCTTTGACTGGTACATCTTCCCCAGTGTTAACCCTGATGGCTACGAGTATACACACACTACGGTAAATGCACTTAACGAGTATTGCAGAAGTCCCTATGTCTGCACAATTCTGCTGACTTTCAGTAAACCAAAATAGTGTCGTGCACAACATTGAAATAGTTCTTGATAAAACTTTTTTAAAATGAAAATCACATCAACACAACAATGACCACTCATCAGTCACACAACACAGTATAGTAACTCTTCACCAGCAAGGTCATATGTCAGCTGCTTGAGCATTCTTCAAAGACTTTTTCCTTGGGGTGCACCACTGAGGCTCGGGACACATTTCATTCGCCTAAGCCATACCTACTGAGCAGCTCTGTATGATGCAAAAATAAATTAAAATACAGTACACTGAAAATTGTTTTACACTTCTCAAGAGACCAGTAAAAATTTTTTTCCAAAATTCAAGAAAACATTTTATGTGTATAATTTTTTTCAACAGAAAATTGTAATCCCTTGTTAAAAATTATAGTATACCTGGAACCATTTGATTTACTTGGACTAAACATTCTGATGAATTATTATTAGTTTTAAATTTTTTAATATATCTGCGTTTTTAATTATTTTTTCTTAGTATTCAACGAGTATTAAATCAAAATCACACAATGCAATATCTCAAACATTTGTGAATATGTATTCGTGTTAAAAAAGACTGGGCTCCCTTTATCCTCTTTTGTAGTATGCTATCAAAAAAATTAATTCCCTTTAATATAATACTCTATCTCTGTGTCCATTCTTCTATGTAACATCCACTGTTTCATCGTATCTTGCATGTTTGCAAATTTGTAACCTCACCAAAACAGTAGTACCAATTTCATGTAGATAATGGGTTTTAGGAGCGATTTTGGCGCAAAACAAGAAGTAACGGAACATTTGAAGGATGCCATGGAGTCGATGCAAATAGGAATTTTGATTTTCATTGGATGGGTAAGCATATGCAGTTCTGAAATTTTCTTATCAGTTTGTTGTGTGTACTTATTTTTTGAAAAAGTGTTGTTAGAGTNATTTTTTGAAAAAGTGTAATTAGTTTTTACTTTTTTCTTTATTTGTTGCTCATATTTTACAGTTTTAAATGCTCCATGAAATTTATGTACATTATTCATTTGGCACGTTTAAACTATACTGTAAAAGATGTGAAATAAAATGCAATTGTATTCAAATGCTTGTTTCTAACCTTGATTGTTGATGAGATAAGTGAGAGGGAATAATAATATAAATAACGTTTGTATGCCAAATATAAGAGCTNACAAATGCTTGTTTCTAACCTTGATTGTTGATGAGATAAGTGAGAGGGAATAATAATATAAATAATGCTTGTATGCCAAATATAAGAGCTGAAGAATGGTGGCATTAACCTTGTTGATAACGATAGCATGTTGACACATTTTAAGTCCAGTTGTAGAGTCATTAATATTCCAATCAGATTTTAACTTGATTAGGTATAAAGTATGAAACTGCACTGCACTTAATGAAACATGTATTAGTACTCCATAATTCCAAGTTAATATAGTGATAATACTATAGTCAATTCACTGTAAGTTTACACTTTTCTGAAGCCTGGCTGAAGTTCTACTTTCATGTACAGAGTATATATATCCTGCTGCAACATCTAAAGAAAAGTGTTACTGTCCATTTCATACAAGTGGGGTAAAATTTGACGAGACAATGTGACCAACCTACACAGTACGTAAACAGTAAATGCTCTCGTTTGCAAAGTATTGTATCGGTTGATGAATTACTGCGGGATGTATGTTTTTATGTTGGCGATTTTGATGATGACTATGGAATAAAATAGCACTCGGAACTAAAATTCGTAATTTAATACTTTAATTATTCTTGCATCATTTATTTGTTTAAAGTATGTTTTTGAAGTAATATGCAATTTTTTTTTGGCTCTTAGTGAATTTGCTTTAAAAACATGTTTAGCAATTACGACAGAGCATGTATACACTTACATTCAGTGAAACGTTTCCAACCGGGTGGACGTCGTTGTGCATATGCTCTTTTTCATTATTTTTATATGAGTAACTTGTTGGTGTCAGAATATTTTATCGGTAGTTAATTATTTTTGTATTAGCTTTCATTAAGCATAGTTGATTGTAGGTACCATTGTAATGTGTTTTCTGGAGTGAAATGTAATATTATTGGCAAGCGTTTACAGCTTCATAAAATAACTCATTCCGCCATTTTCCAACCAGCGTCTGCCATGAAGCATGAAGCAACACAAATATAATCTACGTTTTGAAGTTTAGGTTAGTTGGTCTCGGGAAACGAGTGAAGTGTTGATTTTGCTGAATTATTCTGCAAATTAATTATGTCATATCATTGATGGGAAAATGTTAATTTAGGGAAGTAATTGTGCAAGGATTTCAATATAAAAACTGGTTCAAGAGGTTGCGAATTACAAACGGTATGTTAGCGTGTTTTGTAAATAATGTATTTCTAAACAGGTACTACAATGTTTGAAATGTTGCACTTTTAACTCTTTTGTAATGTTGTAATATTTTTTTTTTTGCCTATATTGTAAATCCAACGAGTGTAAGGTTAACTTCGGTAAAAGTGTGTATGATGATTGCACTATCTGTATGAACAGCGACGTATGTGTAGCATTTTGATGTTTCNTAAATAATGTATTTCTAAACAGGTACTACAATGTTTGAAATGTTGCACTTTTAACTCTTTTGTAATGTTGTAATATATTTTTTTTGCCTATATTGTAAATCCAACGAGTGTAAGGTTAACTTCGGTAAAAGTGTGTATGATGATTGCACTATCTGTATGAACAGCGACGTATGTGTAGCATTTTGATGTTTCATTGAAGTTAAAACTTTCAAAGTTATAGTAATTTTAATGTTATTTCTGTACAAGCAAAATTTTTCACTGCTCCAATAAAACAATATGCAATTTAAAATGACACACGCTCTTCAGAACCACAAAACAACGCCATCTCATGAAAGACCTTAAACTAAAGTTCTTACTCTCTCCTTACTCCTTTTTCCGTCGAAATAAACAAAGCCCCAGCAAACCCACTTTGACATTACAAAAATTTTACTGGTAGGAATGCCAACCTAGTTATAATATCCTACATTGATTACTGGATGTAAGTTATATAACGTAAGTCTTTCAGTGCCTGCCTTGAAAGGAAATGCGTGGAAAATTCAAGTGTGGATTGGACTCATAATGTTTGTTTACAAATATTGTTTTCTTCACTGACAGAACAGCTGTGGTGGAAGGATACATTGTGACTGTGCTACTTTTCTAGAACTGTCAAAATTTACTCCACTTACATGAACTGGATAATGTTATTTCTCGTCATGTCTAAAAAAAAACCTGAAACTTAAGCCTATGCTTCATATTTTGTGCTAATCAGACAAAAAAAAAATTTTTTCAATTAATAACGATGAAATATGTTTTTATCAGTGCTATCTGAAAATGTAAATATTTCAGTAAGAAAGGTTTACTTTAAAAGTAGCAAACCAAAACTCAGTTTAATAATATTTTATATATATATAACAAACTTACGCAGATTACAACATAGCAAAGATCATAACAAACCACAAAATCATTTTGATTTAACTGTAAGGAATTGCATTTTGTAACTGTTGCATGCAAACTTATTGATCATTATTTTTAAATGTAATCAGTGCTCAGTAATGATACCAGTACTTTACTTATTGTCCACTATCGCACAGCATGAATCAATATAGCTACCAATGTTTTATTTTGTTTAAAACAATGTTTTCACCACTGTTTTATATTGTTCAAAGCAATTATTGTTTTCACCAATGTTTTTTGAATTGGTNTGTTTTATATTGTTCAAAGCAATTATTGTTTTCACCAATGTTTTTTGAATTGGTCATTCAATGGCATGCCTATGAGAATTTTTATGTTGACACAGTTGTCGTGAAACTTGTACTCTGAAATCAGTATTGAAAGTACAGCAGCAGTGGCTGCAGCGAAGGTCTGCTCATCAAATTCTGTATGATAGAGTTTATCAGTTTTAAATGTATGCATTTATACAAAATGAGAGAAATTTGTTTTCAGTGGTTGTTAACATTTTAATGTGTTTCTCAAGAGAATGGTGCTAGCGACAACCCTTGTTCTGAAAGTTATGGTGGACCCAGACCTTTCTCAGAACCAGAAGCTAAGAACCTGGCAGACTACATCAAGTCTGTTGGTTCCAACATAAAGATATACCTGTCCTTCCATTCCTACAGTCAGCTACTGCTCATACCTTATGGCTTCACTGAGAAACATGTCTCCAATTATGCACAACTGGTAAGTGTCTTCACTTTTCATATGATTACTGCCTTGCGATACTCTTTATGTTTTTCTCCTTATTTATTTATGTAAAATCTTACTGTAATTTTAAACTAAATATTAGCAGTTATTGAGCCACACTGCATAGGTAACAGCAAATTTTGTGAAGATGCTTACCACTAATATATTCACATGTAGCCAAAAAATTGTGATTATTACCAGTAATAAGTTTGTAATTTGTGATTATGGAGGTAGTTTATTATGGACTCATGAGTAACTCTGAGGTTAATCATGAGCTTCTGACTACCAACTCCCATCTTTAGGTGGGTTGAGAATTTTCAAGGCAGGGAATGAATCTCACGTGGGTAGTCTAATGAGCACATTCATAGAGTGGGAATTTTCTCAGGGNGAATTTTCAAGGCAGGGAATGAATCTCACGTGGGTAGTCTAATGAGCACATTCATAGAGTGGGAATTTTCTCAGGGTACCTACCTCCATGTTAATTTCATCATTGCCCCATCCCTATCTCATTCATCTCATAACTAGGAACAATAGATCTGTCCCTAANCCTCCATGTTAATTTCATCATTGCCCCATCCCTATCTCATTCATCTCATAACTAGGAACAATAGATCTGTCCCTAAAATGAGGTGGCTGGTTGCACCCAATTTGTCTTATCTCATCCACGTTGAACTTGCCTGTGACAAAACACTATTATGTAGTTTGTACTTATTATTGTCACATAGCTAGATATACAGGCTGAGTATAAAAGAATACCCCAAATTTGAAGGTCTATAATATCAAAACCAAACAACCTACAACCTTGGTTGACCAATNAATACCCCAAATTTGAAGGTCTATAATATCAAAACCAAACAACCTACAACCTTGGTTGACCAATCAAATGAACCACAGAAAGATATGTTCTGCTAAGTAAAATAAGTTGTTTGTATTTCCTTTTATATTTCTGTGTTAGTCAATATGTTGAAAGTAATGTTTAATGAATATATTTATATAAAGTAATACATTTGAAATCACGCTTAAGTGATAAGCATATATTTGATTTTGTTGTATGTTTTCATGTTCTCGGTTCCAGTTCATGTAAAATAAAAATAAATCGCAATGTTTCTTAAGAGAAAGAAGGCCAGTCCTCATCCAGGGCCAGAAATAAATCTTCCAGTTAAGATATGAAAATTAATTGCAGCTCTAACTCCACGTTTTTTTTTNCTCATCCAGGGCCAGAAATAAATCTTCCAGTTAAGATATGAAAATTAATTGCAGCTCTAACTCCACGTTTTTTTTAAAATGTTCCTTAAAGTAAAATATAATTTAGTGTTTATAAATATATCAATCAGTCTAACAATTTTTTTAATGAAAATGTATATACATATTTTATTTCTGGCCTTAATTGGCACATGTTTAGGGGTATATTAAAAAAAGTTTACATNATGAAAATGTATATACATATTTTATTTCTGGCCTTAATTGGCACATGTTTAGGGGTATATTAAAAAAAGTTTACATTTGTCATCTTTCTTGATGACTGAGGCTTTATTTTTGAAGTATCTTGTATAGATAACTTCAACATCTACAAAGTCAAATTTTTTAAAGGTTTAAGTCTACAAATGGTCTTTTTTTAAACCAGAAGACACTCCTATCCCTGCACTAGGCCTTCCGTTACCTAGGCTGGCTTGTATCTATCTAATAATTAACACGAGTACCCTTGCAATGAATAATTACTTACAAATGTCGTATGGACCACCTACATAAAAATAAAACATAGAATCCTCAAAACACAAAAGCACGGCAAAATGTTTACAACAATTTTCAAATTAAAAATTTCCTTCACTTTTGTTGAAAGTTCTGGTTTAAACAGGCGTTCGTCTGGACTATTCTTCTCCTACAGGTAAGTATTTTATTCACAAGAAGAAGTCTAGATTCACTGGTTACACTGGGATGTCTATCACATCTGGTTATACATACACTGTCACTATGCACTGGTACTGTTTTGACTAATTACGTCATGTAGCACTTTGTCACTGGGCTACTGCTAGATTAATTATCACTGCTATATACTGTCTGCCTTTATACCTCTCATTTACTTTCAACTCAGGTCTTAAATAACAGCTGTTTCAAAACTGTTTTTACACTCATTACTTTTAACTGGTTACAGCTTTTAACGGCTGTTTTAATACGTGTTCACACACTGGTTACAGGTGAGCTTTTGACAAATAACGTCTGTCCATCACTGTCCTTTGCTGGAGCCCAGATTTTTACATGGATGGCCCCACTTCCTCAAGGTATCGTACTGAGGGTACGGCCAGGTGAATCTGGAAGTGGGCCGCCATGGGATGAGAGGTGCCACAGCGGGCATGGGCGGGCATCTCCCTTGTTGGCTGGCCGCTGGGCACATCCTCCCGTACAGAAGGCTGGGTCCGGGTGTTGGTCTCGGCATCCTCTGATGTTGTGACCTGTGGTGTGACCACGTCGTCCTGGTTGGACACTGTCAGAGCTGCCATCTGAGGCAGGAGCTCTTGGGGTTACCTGGCCTCGTCGGTACTTGTGGGCACATCCTCCCGTGCGGGCGGCTGGGCCGGGATTTTGACCTCTACGTCCTCCGATTTCGCGACCTAGGGTGTGACCATGACCTCCTGGGCTGGCGCAGTCTGGGTGGCCGTCCGAGGCAGAGGTTCTTGGGGTTTCTCTGCCTCATTGGTGCAGTTGGGCACATCCTCCCGTACAGAAGGCTGGGTCCGAGCATTGGTCTCTGCCTTCTTTGACGTTGTGACCTGTGGTGTGACCACGTCGTTCTGGTTGGACGCGGTCAGGGCTGCCATCTGAGACAGTTGCTCTTGGGGTTCCCTGACCTTGTCGGCACTGGTGGACACATCCTCCCGTGCGGGCGGCTTGGCCTGGGTGTCGGCCTTGGCGTCCTCCAACGTCGTGACCTGGGTTCGCACGGTCTGGGTGGCCATCTGAGGCAGAGGCTCTTGGGGCTCCTCTGCCTCGTCAGCTCGGCATGGCTCATCTCCTTTTGGGATGGGCTAGGCGGCGGAGGTTGTTGGCAGGGCTCTCTGTCCAAGGAGCTCCGCCATGACAGCTCGGACCCAGTGGGGTCATTCTGCGATGTGTGGCGGCTATCTTCAAGACGAAGTCCATGGGCGTCGAGGGCAAGGTCCGGAAGGACATTGCCAGTCGAAGTGTAGGTTGTGGTTCGACCCTTGTCAGGGCGGGTTAGTGGCTCCTCTGGTCGGCGTCTGGTTGTTGTTCTGGCGCTCAGAAGGTAGGGTGCTCGACCGTTGGGGGGCAGGGGGGGAGGCTTCAGTGACTGGCGGTTTTCCTCCCTTTATTCCTCTTCCTGTACTTCTAGTTCAGAGGCCTTGGCCTCGTGGTCTTGAGCTCCGCCGGGGCAAAGGTGCATTTGCCCTCTGGTTACCTTTCGAATTTGTCCCCTGGTTTCTTTTGCCCAGTACACATTATCCTGGCGTCCCACGATGGTATAGGATCCTTCCCACTTATCTGCGAGGCCTGCACTGAACTGACCTCGGGCCATACTAAGTGGGTGGCTGCAAAGAAGTACAGTCTCACACATGTTGAAGCTTCTCACTCCGGTGACTCTTGGGAACTTTGTGTAGTTCTTAACTTTTCTGCCTTCTTTTTCCATTATTTCACCATCTACTGCACAAAAATGTAATAGTTCAGTGATTCAGTAAACATTTGTTTAGGAAGTAACTGTTACATACAAAGATAAATACGTGACTGCCAGCAGGGCGGCAGCTGTAACTCGCAGCGGCCAATGGTGGAGCTAAAGTTGTGCGCGCAAATCAGTACAGTGCCAGAAAGTTAACTGAAACCCTGGTTAATATGCATGAAAGAGTCCTGTAGCTTCATAGTGTGACACGTGTTGTTACTCAGCCTAGTGGGATGGTAAAATTAGTAGAGCAGTCTGTTTCACAAAAAAATAAATTTCAACATAAACAGCACCTTCTTTTATTATTTTTTTACTAAAGTTTTGGAGTCCTCTTGCAGCCATGGCTCATTTCATCACGCACTCAACTGGAAATGTCAAATGCCCATTGTTTTCTTTTCATCACGAAAACGTATCACATTAATATAATTGCCCTCCGCCCCTCAATGTGCACAATTTTATTGATTTTTGAGTATTTTTTCTTTCTTCTGAAGTAATATTATGAATGTGATATAACTACGCCTTATTATTAAATACAATATGCAAAACAATAGCTGATAACAACCATGCTCACTCGACCCGCACTACAAACAGCCATCTCCAATTTACATGTGACCAGACTGTATACGTTTCGCTCGTCACCACGATGGTGGGAAAGTAAAGGAGGGTCGAGTAGAAACAAAGAGATGAGAACGAGTGTAACAAATATTTTTCGGAGTTTCGGAACTTTGTCAGACTGTAATGTTTCAGAAACATAAGAACAACTAATGCAATGCTGCAAGCTTATGTTGACTTGATGGTTTGTAAGAGCATGCGTGTATGTTATTGAAATCTAAATGTATATTTATTTCGTTACTTAAATAGCAAGGAAAATTGTAATGGAAATAAGACTTTTGAAAGTAAAAATTTTAAATGAACTGAAGGTTGTATTGTATATTTTAAAAAACACCCAACCTTAATTTTGCCGCCCCTGGCTGTGGTGTGCTCGGAACGGCCGCCCCCTTGCACGCTCCCTCACCCATAGTGGGTACACCCATTGTAAACACTATTCCATCCTAGATGTAGTGAATGCACTGAACTTTTGACTATTAAAGGATATATGGTTGTGCAAATGAAATTTTTTCTCATGAAACAAAAGCAAATTATATGTTTGGAACTTTCATAAAACTAAAAGGAAAATGAAAAAATAATTTTATAAGAGCTCAGTCTTAGCAAAAGTTTAATGAATTTCATTATATTTTAGCAAGTTATTCATTATGACAAATTCATTGCAAAACCATACCTAAAAAATGTAAGATATGTAGTATATACCACATGGATTTTCGCCTGTACATAAATTTCTATTTAATGTAATTATTTTAGTTCTAAAATAATGAAAACAAACTAAATGATTTATAGACGAAAATTTTCTTTGCTGGTGCACTAAACGAAAACATTCATTAAACACCTGAATATTCATTGAAATCGAGGATTTTCATTTTGTTAAAACTTTCGGTAGAGAAATTTCTTACCAGAACAAAAATTAAAGTTGTAATTTTTAATTTTTGTTTTGGTATATTGAATATTTTCACAACCCTAAAAGGAAATCCCTAGTAAACAATTTTAAGCATCTCAAGGTCATGTCTGGCCATAAAAAAAGCATTGTGATGGTCCTTCCCAAGCCCGCAGTTTGCATTCCCGGGAAGTTGAGTTTCTCGCAAAATACCGATATCTGTAACAGTAGTATATTATTACACACTATGCAAGCCAGTGCACTGAATTACAGATGCCGCTTTGTACTTTTCTCCTTTCCCGTAAGAGAATTGTGCAGGAAAGCCCTTAAAATAATTGGATTGTTAACCATTTTTTTTTTACATAAATACATGTATGATGAATGGTATTCCCCTTAAGCGCTCTGCATATCAAGCCTGCAGACACAAAGTTTAAATAAGGAATCAATGTTTAAAAAAATTCCTTCTCAATGCATCTATGTTAAAGATAACATTATAAATACATAGTAGACAGAATACACAAGTACTCGTGGACAAAACACACACAAATAAAATTAGGAAAAAAGCACATTTTCCACATGGATGCACAACGTTTCGCCGGCTAGGCCAGCTTCATCAGGCGGTGAGTGGTGAAGCCGGTTGAAGCTGGCTCAGCCAACAAAACGTTGTGCATCCATGTGGAAAATGTGCTTGTCCGACTTTTGTCTGTGCGTCTTATCCACGAGTATCACCCTGTAAGTACTTGTGCATTCTGTCTACTTTTTATAATGTGATCAGTATCCTAGCTGCATATTCCTGCCATATTTTAAAGGTAAATACTTTTATATGTTGAATGAGTTGATCATTGCAGTTTTACCAATAAATTGGCCTGACGTATGTACCTAGTGTAGTGAGACTGTGTGTTCTCTGTGCAGATGGACATAGGAACAAAAGCCATGAGTTCTCTAGCCAGAAGATATGGCACTCATTATGAAGTTGGGAATATAGTCGACATATTATGTAAGTAAAAAAAATTCCTGTTTTAGTTTTACTGATTTATAAAGAATTTTAATAAACAATGTAGGCTATGAGTCTGAGCTCTGTATGTATTGACAAAAGAGCAAAAATTTGAGATGTGCGCTTGAAATCATTTTCAGTCTTAAAAAATTTGAGCTTCTATGTTGTCAGGTTACTTGGTTAGCAACCAATGAAACTGTGGTTTACTGTTCACGAAAGCAAATAACACATTGTTTATTAATGAAACACTAATATTTGGAAGTTAGACATGTTCTGGTAAAAGAATTCCANGAAAGCAAATAACACATTGTTTATTAATGAAACACTAATATTTGGAAGTTAGACATGTTCTGGTAAAAGAATTCCACAGAAATGGAGATAAGAATACCAATTAACTGCAAAATTAACTATTAACCGGGCCACAAATCCACCTAAGATGCAGGTGCCCAATGACAGTTTGTTCACAGTTTGCTAGAAAACAAGAAATTATTCATCCACAAAACTATATTTTAAAAGGTAGGTGTGTTGCAGTTAAAAGTATTCCTCAGAACTGCATTTATGAACACAAATAACCATCAAAATTAGCCAGAAATAGGCTTATGATTCAGTGCCCGACAAGACANAGAACTGCATTTATGAACACAAATAACCATCAAAATTAGCCAGAAATAGGCTTATGATTCAGTGCCCGACAAGACAGTTTGTTAAATGTTTGCTAGAAAATAAAATATTATTTATTCATGAAACAATATTTTAAAAGGTAGGCATGTTACAGTTAAAATTATTCTGTAGAACTGCAGATATAAACAGAGATTACTCTTCAAAACTTAAATATTATCTGTACTGTAAAACTAATTTTTTTTGTATGTGATAAAAGAACTTGAGCTTGCAGCTCGAGAATTTTTCAGTAGGCTTGCTCAGGCTCAGCTCTCACTAAAACTTCCAGGCTCGTGGACCTCTGAGGAAAATATNAGAACTGCATTTATGAACACAAATAACCATCAAAATTAGCCAGAAATAGGCTTATGATTCAGTGCCCGACAAGACCGTTTGTTAAATGTTTGCTAGAAAATAAAATATTATTTATTCATGAAACAATATTTTAAAAGGTAGGCATGTTACAGTTAAAATTATTCTGTAGAACTGCAGATATAAACAGAGATTACTCTTCAAAACTTAAATATTATCTTTACTGTAAAACTAATTTTTTTTGTATGTGATAAAAGAACTTGAGCTTGCAGCTGGAGAATTTTTCAGTAGGCTTGCTCAGGCTCAGCTCTCACTAAAACTTCCAGGCTCGTGGACCTCTGAGGAAAATATNGAGAATTTTTCAGTAGGCTTGCTCAGGCTCAGCTCTCACTAAAACTTCCAGGCTCGTGGACCTCTGAGGAAAATATGTTAAATATAGTGAATTAAATTAAGTACAGTATAAATTAGGGATGGGCAAACCATGATGTCTGGTACATGTATTTTTCCGTTACCACCATCATTGAAAGTTTTTAAAATACCACAATTTAGAAAAAACTTACAATTTCAAAATTTTTTAATTTTCTTTTTGTTAGATTTCTGACAGTTTTTCTCTCCCTCGCCTCCTGTAAATTCTATAGCAGTGGTTTGCCACTCTGCTGCTCACCCAACCATGTCCACCTAATCACTCTGAAGTTCATGAAACTGTAACTGTAACAAGAAACAACTGCCTGATTAAACATAGACAAAAATGGCATGATATTATGGAGCTGCACTTACAGGATGCTGGTATCTATATATGTGGAGTGTTGAGATCTTTGTTAAAAACTCTGTGACAATTTTTTTTTGTGTCCAACAATTTGTGGTCCTTTTAATTGTGGAATCCCTGTCTTACATCCCTTCATTTTACACTTTCCTGCTATTTGCACATACTTTTTTGGTCCCAATCTCTGGTTTTACAGCATAAGTTTCCCTCTTTTTATACTTTCCAACATTTTTACCTGGTCCCTTGAAAAGTGTAAAATAGGGGTTTAACTGTAAGTATCCGTTGTGTTAAATTTTCTGAGAGTAGATATAAATATTTTTCTGCCTCCGTCCTTCTACACCTTCACTTTTCTCTCTTAACATATCTACTCTTTCATGCTCGTATGGGAAGGGATCTGGACCAATAAGATCATTCAAAATAAACAAGCCCTCAGAATAACATGTACGCCATAACCAAGTTATTATCTGGGTACTATAGTTACCTGAATGTAGGATGACATTGGAAATAAGCTTTGTTTGTACTCAAAACATATTTAACCCTTTAGTGCATAGTGTTTCATATACAATACATCTGGAGTATTAAATTTTTGCTCGTACGTAAATTCATTAAATGATAACCATTTAAAAACCTATAGTAGACATGCAAACAATCTTATGTACACAAAGAAAAACCTCATTTTCACAATGGTTCAGTAGCACAGTGGTTAGCGCTCTAGACTCGCGATCCAAGGGTCACAAGTTCAAATCCTGGCATATACACTTTGAATTTAAAACAAAATTAAAGTGTACATGCTGCGGATTGCTCAATTACCCTTCGTCGTTGTGGATAAATAAATAAATAAATAAATGGCGTGTGGGGAGTGCACCCAGGGCAAGGCGACACCCTCCGAGTGACGGTATTTCCAGCTGGGACCCGNTAAATGGCGTGTGGGGAGTGCACCCAGGGCAAGGCGACACCCTCCGAGTGACGGTATTTCCAGCTGGGACCCGTAAGTGACCGTCATCCCCGGGCATGACAGAAATGAAACCCTAGAAAGGAGCGGCACTGGAATGCAAGGGCGGGGGAAACGGGAGTACTCCGAGAAAACCCGCCGGCAAGCGGCATCGTCCAGCACGATTCCCACATGCGAAAATCCGGGAGTGAACCCGCCAGGGATCGAACCCGGATCGCTGTGGTGGGAGGCGAGCGTCCTGGACACTACGCCACCGCTGCCCCGTTGTGGATAAAATATGATGGCAATCTATTGGAATGGCGAACCAATGCATTAACAAACCATCCAATACTTGTACGATGGATGATTTCGAGTTTGCCCAAACTATTATGAAATTTTTACTACGAAACAAATGTCAAATGAGTTTGTTTGTTTGACGGGTTTTCGTATCGTGTATATAGCCGAAAATCGTAACTCTTAATGATCACCTGTGAGCATTAAAGGGTTCAACAATAAATTTGTGGCCAAATTCTGTGCAGTTAATAATGCAACCACAGAAAGTCACAGATCTGGTCAGCTGTGTTTTTATTTTTAATTGCAAAACAGTCTGTAAATTAAAAAAAAAAATTTAATTAAACATATATATGGGTCTATACAAAAATACTGACAATTGCATGCTTCTACTCAAGAAAAAACTGACCTAAATATTTTATTATGCGAAAATAAGATGACCCTCAGTTATTTTGAAAGTAAAAACTAGAATAAACATTTTCTTATTTTAGGTTAAATATTGGTAGTTGTGAGCTGTCCCTAATCAGGTCATTTTGCACATTTGACTCGTGTGTAACTGTGTAATGTGCAACCCAAAACTTCAATTTAAACCTCTTCTGCGACACCACAGTGCTTGTGACAGCTTACACCCTGCCTATTTTTTCATCTTGTTCACAGTGTCCTGTACCTGCCGTAGGCAGTGAAGTATGTAATTGGTTTTGCCAGATGAGGCCAGTGGCAGCAGCCTGGACTGGGCGAAAGGCACCCTCGACATCCCAGTAACGTACGTGTATGAGCTGAGGGACTGGGGAGAGTACGGCTTCATTCTGCCAGCAGACCAGATTGTGCCCACTGGGGAGGAGACACTCGACTCCTTGGTCACACTTGTCCAGGAGTCCAGGAAGATTCTGTGGTGATCTAACACCATGTCTCTTGCTGCTCGTAGCACAGTCGGTGTGGCTTTATTTGTTACTAAAACTAGCACGACCACTATTGCAATGAAACGTTTTTATGAAGAGTATTACAAAATACAAATATCAAATAAAACAGTCATGTCTTGACAGTGTATTGGAAAGATGATTGAAAATATACAGTGTACCTTTCATTAACTTTGTTCAGTCAATCCATAAATGTGTACTATGATTACAAATAGGTGTACAATTCATATGAGTCACGTTTTCCTTACCAAGCAACATACGTCAAGAGTTTAAATTCCTGCTATAGTGCCCAAAAATAAATAGTTTTGTATTTTTCATGAAAACTGTAAAGTATTGTGATAAAATGCAAGAAATTTAAGCTGTGTGAAATGAAAATACAAACAATAAGGCACTCTTTATACATTTACTACATAATCAGCATGGGTTTGATGTAGAATACACATTTGTACATTCCTACCTGCAACCTTGACAGAACCTTATGGACTGAAGTTGAAAAAGTGTGTACATTGTGCGGTTAGTGCTCGAGTTTGTGCTGCCAAAGGACGGAAAAATACATTCACTAATAAAAATTACTGTAACCATAATACTAGAGCTGGGCGGGAAATGTAATTTAGCTCGGGAAAATTTCAGGTGGGAAAAATAATTTCCCTCAGTAAACAGGACGGGATCGGGAATTTTTCGGTACAATAGAAAATTAACGAAATGTACAAATAAAAACTTAAGATTAATGTATTTTGTCAAACTATGCAATTCACAATAAAATGCATAAGTTTTGATGCTACAACACAAATACTGTAAAAGTTTAATTATTCTGAAATATTATCCTTCCTTGATGGAACTGAATAAAGTGGTTGGGCCACTTTGAGTATTTCATGAAACTTTTTGTTTTAAATGACACTATACGGTAACAATGGCACTAGCTATCCATTATCTTTTTATTATCTGTTATTTTTGTATCCCTTTCGTGAGTAGATGGCCACTTATTAGTGTCATCCAAGCAAAGCTGTTTTTGTCTTGGTTCTGCTGCTTCATTTGGGATGTCAGTTTGCGTGTCCCTGCCTGGTTTCCGTCNAAGCAAAGCTGTTTTTGTCTTGGTTCTGCTGCTTCATTTGGGATGTCAGTTTGCGTGTCCCTGCCTGGTTTCCGTCTGTTTTCCATTTTAGCAAGTTCACTTTTTAACTCAGGATGTTGAGAAATGTGTCTTAGAAGGCTAGATGTACTACCGAAACTTGTTCTCAATACTTTAGAGCAAGTCTTGCATTTTGCTGACACATTGTTTGGCATTCTTTTTTCGTAAAAATGCCAAATAGGCACTTTGAATTTCTCACTACTATTTGTTATATCCATATTGCTTCTAACAAACGATATAAACAAACTGTAGAGTGAGTAAATAAAATATTAAAAACAAACTTATAAATAATGTTTAGTAACAAATTAACGTGTCATAGGTATAGGTTACCACACTACAAATCCCACACAATATTTAAACTTTCATTCGAAACTACAAGTTTATTGATAAAAAATAATCTCTGAATAAAAATTTTATTGTGTTAAATCATGTAATAAATAACACGTGCAGGGGATTAGCAAAATAAAAGCACGAGCAGTGCTGCTCCTAACAACGACTATCATTGGGCGACATTCTACGTCACGTGAAGTGCTGGCTAATAAAATACCACCTTAGATGAAGATGTGTCGCGTTTGGCAACCGTTCGGCGGCCGCGTAACCTACAAAAACAAGAATCGTGTGGCCGTAGAAATGCACTATCATTCCGATTTTTATGAACTTACGTGGGAATGCAATTGCATTCACACCAATTCAAATTACATTTTATATGTATGTGTTTGATATGCCTTTGAGCCCGCGATGGAATTATTTGGTAGTGTTTCTAGGAAGTTCGCAAAATTAAACAATGTTACGAGTGCGTGAAAAGTGAGACACTCATTTCATAGCCATCTCTATTCTTAAACAATACGGGCTTAAATTTCCAAACGTTACTTTCTTAATGCTTGCGAGCAGTGTGCATTAATTCAGCCGCTAAAATACGTGTAGAGGAAAATGTTTATTCACGCACAACTGAACACCATTATATCAATAAAAAATACTTTTGTTTTAAAAATATATTTACGATTCTATAACAAGTGTTTTACTGTTAAAGCAACGGACTGCAGAAAAAATACCATTAGCGAAATGGATATACCATTTAGAGGAATGAGCAGTTTTTTTTTTTTAGGAAGGCACACAGAAGTCTGTTTGCATACGACGGCAGGTGGCAAACTTTGTATGCATTATAATTATATGAAACCATTAATACTGATAGGTACGTTGACTTGCATTTATTTATTATTTACTTCTGCTGGCAAGATTAGGGCCATGTAGGTCCTCTCTTACATGTGTGTTATAGAACACAGAAACAACAGCAAAATAGCTTAAATAATTTTTCCCAAAAAGTTGGGATCCCGCCTAGCTCTACATAATACTTATTCACAGGAAAATAACAGTACAAAAATAAACATCTCAAACATTACATGGTTCAATACAAACAATATATCAATCAAGGAGAAGTGCTGAAAACTTGTGAATTATCTATATACATAATATTAGACAAAAATTATGGGACAAACCATTTGTTTATTCTGAATCAATCTGAATATTTGTCTGTTATCTTACCTAATTTCGGGCGATTGTAGTAGCTACTGGTTTCCTAAAGGAAGCATGAAGTATAGCCTACTATATACAGTCAACTCTCGAAACAACAACTTTTCACATTTCCCAGGGAAAAGGGTTGTTACTTCAAAGGTGTCGTTACTGGAATTTGGACTAATTATGACCCAACCCCAATATGCCAAAATTGTATTCATATTTTACGTAAGTCGTTTTTGCATGGCTTTAGTGGCAAAATGATACATTATATGTGTTAAATACAGTCAAATGGTTCCCGTGAGTTGACTCGTAAGATCTGTGTGCTTGTAAGATCAATTTTGATGTATTTTGATTGAATCTAACACCCAAAAACTTAAATATTGCATTTGTCTTGAATCATTTCTAAAGCAAAAATAACATGATGTGTTAATGAAATGCTAATTAATTTTAATATTGTGATCTCTTCCAAGAGAAATTGTACCCCAAACGGATATACGTATATCTCCCCTTGTTACCAAAAAGTTTCCTAAACACAAGGTGCAGAGCAACTTTTAGTAAGTGGGTACACCATTTTCATTGGCTTCTTGCAGGGAAATCAGAGAATTTATTATTTAAATGTTAACTTATTATCACAGGTTCAGTACACAGTATTTTGCAGGCTTTATACACACGTGACATAAGGTAGATGTCCTAATGCAGTGTGGTTCCCTTAATTGTCAAACTGAACTAGCTGTGTGTGTGCAGCGGAAACCAAGTGACCTTGACGAGGTGATGGTGAGAGGAAGAAGGCTGGCTTGCCCTCCCTCCAGCTGTAGAGTTGCATGTGCACCCTCCCGATCGATATTGCTATTTTCTTACGTCCAACACAGCAGAGCACGAATTGCTTTCCTTGCTTATTTTTTTTACTTTAAGTATAATTGATTGTAGGTGCCTTTTCAGCTTGTCGTCTTGAGTTAAATGTAATGTTGTCAGCACGTGTCAGCCGTTTCATAAAGTAACTTTGGTCTGCCATTTCCTGTAACCATCTTGAAGCACCGCAAACATGTTCACATTCTGAAAATTTGTTGGGTTTAGAAAACAGGTGAAGTGTTGTATTTACTGAGTGAGTCTCAAATAAATAATTTTGTATCAGTGGCAGACAAACATGATTTTAGAAATTTAGAATGATGTAATCATACAAGGATTGTCATACAACAGCACGTGTTCAGGAGTGATTAGGATTAGACAGTAAGTTTGTGTTTTATGTAAATAATGTTTAGAAAACAGTTATTAGAATTTTTGAAATGCATGTGGCCAAAATAGATAGTTCTTGCAAGTCACTATTAAATAGGGTCACAGCCATATTGCTAGCACAAAAATACAATGGGGATTTATTAATGTTTAAAAAATATAAACTAAGGAACTACCAAAATACCTTTTTTCAGTTTGCAAATACAACATGGTTAGAAATAAATTTTAATATATAGCAAATTACACAACAACAATTTTGTAACTTCACTCGATAGTTGCACAGTTGCTGCCCTGTTCCACTTGGTGCTTTGTGACTTGCCTAGTGTTATGTTTACTGAAACAAGATCGTTGATTTTTGATTTGTTTTGTTAGAAGAGCGTTTAAAATACAAAGGTGTTTGAAAATATAAGGATCGCCAGTCTTCAATGCATAATTTTAGAAAGAATTGGAAGTTATCCCCCCCAAATAATTTATACCAAAATCAAACTGGATGAACAGTAGGGAAAAAAACTTACAACAAATACAGTTACCTAGACAATTTTTACCTTGCCGAAGATGGGTTCCCTAATAGTCTCATCAGGGTAGCCAACATATGAATTCATAGCTTTTCATTGTATCAATGTGTTTTGACAGTGGTTTTGACAAATGTTGTTACATTGGCGATATAACTGCAACCTGTTTACATTCTGAAGCTCAAAATAAGAGCTCGGTGTAATGCATGGCAGTGTCGCCTCTCTACTTTACTTGCTCTGTGGGTATGAAGCTCCTAAGAGGACATAATGCTCTTTATTACAATCAGTTAAGAGCATGCGGAGAGGTTATTGATTGGGCAGTGTGTTAACGGTGTGCAAGATGAAAAGGAGAAACGTCAGCGGGAGGAGGAGTGAAACAGTCTATCACTCCCCTTCCAAACCAGTTTGCACCTAGTAGGAGGGTGCAAGGATGCTGCGCTGGTTGCTAGGCAACTAGCTCCCACCCCGCGAACTGTGTAAGGGGAGGAAACGAACGAGCTTTGCCGAGTATTACTGAGATGCTGAGAACAGCTGAATCTTACTCAATCCAGGTCACATATCTAAACATACGTTGCCGATGCCGTGACCGCCTTGCAGATGTCTGCTTTCACATGTTATTTTGAGACAGAGATGAATAAATGAGGTGATTATAAAATTAATTTCTTCAATAATCAACCATTCAAAACCACTGCTTCTGATTTTTCCATACACTTAACACCTGTCATGGGTTACGCTGTACTCGGGTTTGGTACTTACACATTACGGTATTTGGCGACAAAAGGTGTTGAATAGGCCTTTCCAGGGTATCAGTTTATTCAGAAGACACATGTCTATCGAATAAATTAATATGAATCCTCCGATCTCTGCACAAGAAGCCACTGAAAATGAACTTCACACTTAGTAATACAAGTCGCTTAATGTTCAAATAATTTTTGGCAACAAGGGAAGGTCAAGTTTATGTTTCTGGGGGCATCATTTTATTCTGAAGATGCTGCCTAGTGAGTTAAATTATATTTAGTTTAAAAATTATGTTGATTTTCAGTAACATATGATTAAACTCAAACTTTACAGGGAAAAGTGACCTTTTAGGCACAAAAGGAAACATCTTTGCAAAAAAAATAACTACTGGTTGAAATTTATTGTGTAACATTATCAGGTGAAATCATTTGCTTTGAAATACTACAGTAATGATAGGTGCAACTATTTTGAGTCACGGATAGTCTTGATAAAATTTCTGCAATCTTCGATACAGTTGGAAACATGTAAAATGGTAGCGGATTACTGTTGCATAGTCTGTGAGTGACTGCAGTGACCTTGTTAATAGGTCTGATTCATCAAAGCACTTGGCCACTGTGTTGTGCGTTTGACAGGAAAACTGTGCATCTTTAAGAAATGAGATTACATAATAATTGT
The DNA here is from genome assembly GCA_002778355.1 of Clitarchus hookeri. NCBI lineage: Eukaryota > Metazoa > Arthropoda > Insecta > Phasmatodea > Phasmatidae > Clitarchus > Clitarchus hookeri. The sequence goes on from NQII01000300.1 coordinate 41,331, forward strand.
AGTATTGGGCCTGAAATGTTACTGGTAAATATATATTGCCCATTTTATATACTGTACATTCGGTTGGAACTTTACATAATATCACCTGTCCTGATTCTAAGCTGAGAAGCAATTTTGGAAAATGCAAATTCATAAAATAAAAAAAATAAAAAGAAGTCAGCTGTTAGGGTCAGTTAGTATTATAGTTACCTAGCCACATCTGCTCGTGTCTAGTTTAGACCCAGGTCCTCTTCACCTGGTATTATCGTATTCTACTTCCGTTACAGTTTCTTGTTAGTTAAGAGTTAGTATGAGCCACCGTGTCTATTCCCCACAGTAATAAACACGTTTTTCTATCCAACCTCCGAGTACTTTTTCCTACGGTGACTGTGACTTTAACCCCAGTAGACGTCAGCCCACCAGGGAAAAGCAGGAGACTGTGTCATTAAAACCCATTTTCCGAGCTTAGAGTAGGACTGCGGGCTCCCTTAACTGGGTGCAGGTACGTCTCAAACAGACACATTAGACTGCCACCTATACTGTGCACCTGGTGTACAGTACAGTAGAGCCACAACCACTAGAGACTCAATCTACAAGGTGGCTAGTCAATCAGCCCAGCCAATTCACTCAATCCACCGCGCTGAACTGTCACCAGTTGAAGTAATTGGGTATGGCTCTGGTTGGCTTGGCTACGACTGACTTTACACCTAGCTAGGGCTCTTTATTACCTGCTCTTCCTTAGCTTGGCCGACTTTAGTACCTTCCTTTATGCCATACACCCATAGGAGTGGTGCAAAGTGGCAAACTGGGAAGGTAGCTACTACCTCCGAGTCCAACTTGAGCTGTAACCTAGTGCCAACCGCCCTCTGCAGTCTAACCCCCCAGGAACGAGCTCAAGCTGCCATACGACTGGAGAGGTCTCATCACCCAGTCCCTCCATGCTCCCTATTTCAGCCACCCTACAAGACCGCCGGCGAACCGCATCAAGTTGTCGTCGACTTCCGCCAGGGACTCCACGTACCACTGGGTATGTTGAACCCGTGGTTCCAACCCAACAGGACCAGTAGCCATCCACAGGCTCCCACCAGCACTGCCAGCTGCAGCACCATCTTTGCCCATGGACAGGTAAACCAGTGACTGTGTGTAAACCAGTGTTGCGGAGGACAGTTAAGACCACACCAGACTTTGTGCTGTGCCGCCAAGCCACGTGCTCCAGTTTATATACCAGCCAAGGTCCGGTTGGCAGCCAGTAAAGTCGAACCCAATAGATAGCCCGTGTTTCTGACCAGCACAGTAAAACTTTGCCCAACCGTGATGTCATCGTCAGTTTCCCCGACGCCACGGGTCAGTCTTCTGAATGTCATTGTGCACATGGAAGCTGACAATTTGGCTTTAAAAGATAATGGGATACATCTGACAGCTGCATTTTGTATACAGTACCAAGGTCCACATAAAGATTGTTAAAATTATAATAAGCAATAATCACTAATTATTGAAAAAATTGGTTTTGCCGTCCCTCATCTCTAAACGTACATAATGAAGACTGAAAATAAACATTACAGATGTTGCAACCATTTCAATGATATTGCCTGCTGATTTCATTTGCAGTTTCTGTAGCGGTATTTCCGTGTACCTTTTGCTTGGGCATCCTCCCTTTTAATTCGCTATATCCCCTTTTCTAGGTGCTCATGCAATCAATTCTTTCATCCTTCCCTTGTGGTTTCCGTGAATACAACTCCGCCTGGCAACAGTTCAGTGACCAACAAAGGTGAAGCAGGTAGTGAAGAAGCAGTTCATATTGAAGGGAAGAAAGGAATCGGACACATTTGTATCCCTGGTTAATAGTGTGATATACTAAGAAGGCCACTTTTTGACAGCTCGGTGAAAGTAGCGCCACTGTTTACATCTGACTACGTATCCTTCCGCCATCAGCTGATCAGCCACATGGCAACGATGTTGTTTATTTTCATGCTGTCATTATCAGCTGATCCCCTAGTCAATGTACTGTTCGTGGGACGTTTTAGGCAAACTTGCTACTCAGAAATACGTAGCTGCGATCTCATATATGAAGGCCAGATTATTGACAGTTGACAATCGCCGCGGCAATGTTTACTTTATCCTTTCGCCCTCAACTGGTCCGGCAAGTCAGCGCGTCTAGGAGGTGCTGCTACATGCTGCAATTGGTGAACTCCTTGGGGAGGCGCAGCGGGAGAGGAATCGAAACTGAGTTTGGAGTGCGTTTGTACGGTTGTTCGTAAACGTAATATAACTGGAAGGGCAGGAACGTGCAGAGGGGAGCAGCAGGAAGACGTGAGTGCAACACACATTACAGGTATGGCGTGCTAGTGCGGCGAGAGTGCGGTGTCCCACTCTTCGGAAACAAGGAACGGGTTTTTGGAGAACAATATGGCATATGCTTCGCAAAAGAGCCAATAGATCGCGCGCACAACAGATTTTTCGACAATAGCTAGCAATTTTGTAAAGTAGACTGTTGTTCTATTACTGGCTGGGAACGAAACGTATTTCAAATGTNAGACTGTTGTTCTATTACTGGCTGGGAACGAAATGTAATTCAAATATATTTAGCCAAATTATTAGAGAAAATAATTCAACAATATTATGCAATATTTCTGTGTGCTTTTGGAATTAATATCAAGCACATAAGTAAAGCGGGGTTGGAGAGGGCGGCATAAAAGCGTAAAAAAAAATTCGAGATTGCGTTTTATTTCTATACTGGTTGTTTTATTGTGCATTTCATTTTGAACACCTATACATTACTATTTTATCACGAAGCTTAGTTTCTAAAACTTAAAACTGCTGTTTTATGACCACGTAAAATATAATGTATTAATTAACCTTGGAACTCTTTCTTATAGCGTATTTTTGGCTGGTCTAATGTGCGTCGGCAGTGCACTCAGAATAGCCAACATAATATTAACTTTTGTTCGTTCGTGCATCAGCTGATGCAGGATTTTGTAAATGGCACGTTGTTTGTTTCGTATACGTCAAATTGCCACTCACTGACTGTTAGAAACTGGCCTTCTTATATGAAATAAACTATACTATCATTACAGTGTGCAAGAACACAAAAAAGCACTTGTTTTCTCCAAGCACCCTATGTTAGCCTAGTATATAATACAGAACATCATGATGCATTAAATACTTATTGCTATAGCAAATTTGTAATTATAGCCTGTACTTGTTATGGTGTGGTTCCATTGTCTTGCTGATTTGGGATGCAGGGTTAAGGGTATGCAATGCTTCGTAAAGTGCCAAGTCACATAATGTCACATCACTGGCTTGACTTCTTCAGCACAACACAAATGTTGATAACAATTGTAATGGCCGTTTGCTGCTCCCACCTTCTCTCCCCTGCATTTCTGATTCATAAGGATCCCGTGGATGTCTGGTTCCTAGACTAGGGTCGGTGGTCCCCCAGACCTTGCTGCAGTTAACTGCTGGACTGACAGACAGGTAGGGGAATCTGTGCTATTTCCTGTGCAACAGCAGCACGACACACAACAGACCAAATACATCTCATAGACTACCAGTGAACAGATCAGGCATCTTGAATGCACAGATCACACACACACAACCAGTAGGAACATATGGTGTTTTCTGCATTGTCTAAGCGCTGATTAAAACCAGTTTACGATAGTGCTATTTTAAGTGTTACTGTTACCCCCATGAGCTCCAGAATACAATATGTATTAACTTACAGTCAATCCTAAATTAATTCTCGAGGATATCAAACATATTTGGTTAGTGTTTGTAGATATCTTCATGCTTTCTGTCCTCTGCCCTCATTCAGAAATGTTTTGCTCATAACCCAACACGACATTAGACAATGTACTGTAATTCATTTATAGAGGGCAGAAAAGCTACAAGAGCTCTTAAAATATGATTAATACCTGATTTTAGAATCGCAGGTAATTTGTTCTCATTTTCTTCTTGTACTGTTAAAAATACTTCCGCTATACTAATAAGTATCCAGCGTTTCACATTTTAGTTTCTGTAATTGCATATTTTAGTTCTTTTGATTGTTTATCCATTTTATAATCAATGTTAATTGTGTGCATAGGTATTCTTTTATTGGTTTCAGTATACCTTATACAATTATATTTTGTTGTATGAATGGTTCATTTCTATACACATTCAAAAATGTTTTGCACCACTTGTAATTGGTTACACATGAAGACTGTTCGCTGCGACAGTCGGCACATTACAAAAAGACATTTGTCAGGTCTGGTGTGGAAATCTGTATTGACAGTGTGAATTTCATCCCATACTTTTTCTTGGGCAAAACCTTTTTTTGAATGGTATAGAACATTTCAGATCCCAGCATGATATTGAAACAGTATCTCAACATTCAGTATTCAACCTATAATTCACACATTAAAAAAGTTAACACCAATGACGTGGGTTTCAGGATCCCAAGGACCCATGTCTGTTGAGTATGGGTTAATCAACATTTCAACTTGTGCTATTGATATTCATAAAAGGTTGTTTATAAAGCTTCAATAAGGTTCAAACAAATACTAATAAAACAACATGTTTATTGATGAAATACATACATCAAGTATTTGTGAATATTCATAATAAGTTTAAATTTAATTTTTGGGAATGTTTGCTAAAAATAATTAATGTAACTTCAGCAGTTTTTTTGTATTAAGTATAATAATTTAATTAGTTTACATAGCTTTAAGGTTAATTTTTTAAATATATTTTTGTACAAATGTATATGTACGTGTCAGCACGCATAACAAATGGCACATTTTTCTCAATAATTTACAGATTAGTTCTTAATGAATAAATGAATTTGCAATACTTTAAGGACAAAATATAAAACCTACCTGATACTAGTTACATTACTACATGTATCCACCATTGATTCTGTATATTCACAAAGTGCATCCAAAGTTTTTACTGGTAACACACATAATATGTTACAAATCAACATTTAATAAATTAATTATATAAATCCACACTACACGGCTGCTGACTTCAATTAAATATGCATATACACAGCAACATAATGAAAGTAATAATTTCCTACCAATTACCAGCACCACCATACATTTTACTTTACACTTTACATTCTTCAGTTATTTAACAATTTCAGGAACAATTTACCACCCTCAGTTTTGAAGTACCTATGTCATCCATGCATCAAATTTTATAGTGCATTTACATCCTTGTTGATACATTTGTCATGTTTATAGTTCATTACTTCAATCTTAAGAAAGTGCTCATAGTGTGGTGTATGTTTTTTAGTTCATTCATACATTTAATTTTGTTGTGTTCATGAAGTGTATGTTACATTGTTCTCGTTCATAATACTTGTGTGGTACTTTTAAAATATCTTGACAGTGGTAGTAACTAGAAGAAAAACTTAAAGTTTAAATTTATGTGTAAAGTATCTCACCTATGCCGTAAGTTTCATTCTCTGGTTTTTCTGAAATTTTTAACTAATTATGTATTATTTTATTTTTGACAACCAAATTCAACATACAGAGCACCGTACTTTCCTTACACATTCTTTGTTGATGTTAGGGAAGGAAGCTTGTTAGGGTTTGTCATGGACACAAACTCTTTAAAAATTAAAACTGAGATAAATATAATTTAAAAACAGGCATATAAAGAACTGTTGGTAAATAAAAGACACTGAATTTTGATGACATTACAGTCAGGGATGGCTTAAGGGCCAGGCGACCCGGCTTGTAAGGAGACACTTAAATTGAGGTTAAACTTTTTTGAAGTTATTTTTTTACGTATTTTTAAATTTAAGAATTTTTAAATTCAAAAATATTGGGTGTATGGAGCAAACAATTTGACAACATAAAAAAAACATAATTTAAATAATTTTTACCACACAAACATTGTATTCTAGCTTGGAGTCACCTTATTTCTATTTACCTCAACTATCTTGCGCCATTACTATGGACTTGCCCAGTGCATCATCCCTTACCTGCCTTGGCCTGCTGGCTTGAATTGTGACATTGTGTTCATGTAAATATTATGTGAATATTTCCTCTCCAAAATCTGAAAAAGTAAACTTACAAATGAAAAATTATAAATCCAGCATAACAACTTTCTTAACAGTAAAAATTCAAACTATTTAGAAAAGAGGGTACGTTTATATTACGTTATACCATATTTTGAGATGAAAATAAGTGACTGCAGTTACAAGCATGTGAAATCCCCCTGGTTATTGGCCCATGAAGGGAGGTGTGAAGACTAAGCAGTTAGAGGAGTGCCAAAAAAGCAGTTCATACCAACCTGCTCGAGTGAAAAGTTTACCTTGAGCTTACCCTAACTGCAGTTTAAAATATGTTGAATGCGTATCTACGCACAGCAAACTAGCCAAACTCACTTGTGACCCGTGTGTTATTCCTTAGACGCTTAGTGCTGGCAAGTGAAATCTTGTTGACTCGTACACAGTTAAATCCGCGTGACTATCGTAGAGGTAATGCAGGATGAATCTTAATTAGACCGACAAACTTCAGCAGCAGGTTAATCACAAAAAAAGAAGGTGAGAACATATATACGACCTATAGTCTAAAGTGAATCGTAAGGTGGCTACGCAACTTTGAAGTTGGACGAAGCACTAGTTTATAACAAACATTGGAGAAAATATTCAAAATGGAACACTGAGCATCTGGATAATGTGTAATGGAACAAAGATCTGTAAACACCACAACACCTCTCTGTTGCAGTCATCTAATTATTTTGTGGAAATAATCATGATTACCACCCTTTTTTTTTTGACATATCTCCATGATGCTGTAGCAAACTTGAGATTTAAAAGACGGATTATTTATCTGCATGTCACAATTAACGTAACACATTATGAAGACCCTCAGTGTTCATTCTAAAATTATTTCTTCAGTATCTCTAAATAGTATAAAACAAAGTCGCTCATCCATGTCTGTCTGTGTATTCGCTTAGTACTTCTAAACTACTAGATGGATTTTGATGCTATTTTCAACATCATTTAGAGAATTTCTTGAGGAAGGTTATGGTGTATAATTAATTTATATTTAATGTAAGGATAGTAGAGAAATGTCAAACCGTTTGTAATCAAGTTGTAAAAAACCGCTTTTAGGGTGCTTACATGGCTTGCGCTGACTAAACCATAAGAGATACATCAAATTAATGTACTACAGAATTGTAGCTCTCAAGAAGGTCTACAGAAAAGTCTGCGATAGCATATGTTTATCTTTTAAGGATGACCCACAGTAACCATTTTTGTCTTTCAAAGTAACACTTTAAAAACTAAATTGTTACCGCGCGAAGCCGGGCCGGTTCACTAGTGTGTAATAAACTAGTGATTGAGGCCCAACTTCAAAGATGTGTACCACCTTTACAATTCACTTTAGACCTACTGCCGAAGTTTGTCAGTCTAATTTAGATACATCCTGTATTTTAGATATCTGTTGGCATCTACTCTTGTCTGTGTCTGAAGAAACTATCAACTTAGTTGTTGGTTGTCTCTTTATTTAGTCGCAGGTACTGGATATTTGTGTCTCAGTGCATGCTTTCAGAACGTGTAATGAAACAGGAAATGTGTGTGTTATGACTTTGCTTTGAAACACTGTTACAAAATATGAGTACAAATAGGCATACAAAAGCACAATCCAAAATTTTAAGGCATTTTTTTGTAGATGTGTAAAGCAGTTGAATTAGTGTATTTACATGCTTTTAGATTGCCAAATATTTTTGTGTACATATTTATTTTTTTTAGTTCCACAATATAAGTAGTACTGTATTTATACATGTTATATGAACACCTTGAAAATATTTTTTTGAAGTTGAGTATAAATAGTTTATTATTGTTAAGACTTATTGCTCTAGGTGAAGTCTTAAAAATTGTATCCAAGTCTTAGGGCTAAGATAGAAAGATATAGTTTTTTTTTTTTTCAGAACCAAATGTGGCACTCTTTATTCTTTTTATGAATTCTCGCCTAATTACTTATATCTGAATTAGAACTCAGAATAATAATCTACACCCCAATTTCTAATTTGGGTGTATTTACTATTAGTTTAATAAATCTGAATTAAAAAGAAGTTGTTAGAAGTTTTAACCCGGTCACTCAAAACAAAAAACTAACTATTGTTTACCAAAACTTGTATTACAAAATTATTTTAGCATTTTTACTTGGGCATGAGCATTCCAAAATTTGGTGAGTCTTGTTTATTTTTCTGAGAAAATTATATAATGTTTGTGTACACACACAGGTCTGATAGTGCTTGCATTGACTTAACATTAAATCAGCTTTACAAATACTTTGATTGCAGGTTATTTCGACCTGTGTTGTTGGAATACGACAAAACTGAAGTTAACTATGTGATACAGGAAAAATGAAACCTATTTATGAGGTTGCAAAGTTATTTGTATTTCAAGCCAATTGACAACAAATAGGTTCTTGTTTATTATGTATCGTTGGCGCCAGTGACTTTCCGCGTAAAAATCTGAGCACACAGTAGACTTCAATACTGTATACACACCTCAGTTGTTGTACCTCCATTGGCTGCTGGTGCCGTGTCCATCTTTGACCAAGCCACTGAGGACTAAGTAACTCCGACACTGAACCTTCGTGATTCGTGCGCAAACGATTAACACGGGCCAGAACATTTTTTACCCAATCAAAAAAGCTAGATGACCCTACAGTGCTTTGGACTGTATCTTGTCTCGAAATATTTTCGCGAAATATCACCGCCCGTATGTATTGTACATGTAATTTTTAAGTAAAAAAAAAATAAAGTTTAATTTAAAAAAAAAATTTAATTTTATGTTATTTGCGTATGAATTAAAATGTAAAGGTGATCGGACCTCTGTGGTTATAGTGGATTTTCAAGCTCTTTGATNTATGAATTAAAATGTAAAGGTGATCGGACCTCTGTGGTTATAGTGGATTTTCAAGCTCTTTGATAAGGCTTGCTGATCGTAAATTGAGTAAAGTCTGTAAGTTGGGTGTGGCTTCCTCGTCATGCGAGTGTTATGCTGTAGCGTGCATGTCCACCAAGATTGTACCAAACAAAAAAGAACATGTTTCAGTGTAAGGAGCACATGCTATATATGGTCATCCTCTACATTTTAGAGCTTTGTACTGAATGTTGCTAGNCATGTTTCAGTGTAAGGAGCACATGCTATATATGGTCATCCTCTACATTTTAGAGCTTTGTACTGAATGTTGCTAGAACAAATTCCTCTGTTATCTTTTTTTTTGTTACATACTTCGAAATAACTTTCTAACATCAAAGACTGGCATTTAGATGGAGGTAATCTGTGCTCATAAGTTCCATACCATAAGTTACTTTAAATATGTCATAATAATATTCATTTAATTGTAGTACCCAAAGTCTGGANATTGCTTCATCGCAAAAAATTAATTAAAAACACATGCTTTAGTTATGGTATCAAGTGGCTTCTGAGGGCAATATATATCCCTTCTAAAATTTGAGCTCAAAAATTGTTTGATTGCATATATTAATTAAAAACAGTCGTTAAATTGGAACACTGAGTTTGGATAACATGCAAAAGTAAACATATCGCTGTCATCAAATCCTTTAGGGATAGTAGCTGGGCTTGAAATTATATTTTATAATAAATTCGCGTTGCAGAATTATAACCGTCTTATCAACTGCCAATTATTAGTCATTGCGTCAACAAGAGAGAGCTTCATGTTTTTAATGCTAAACTCCACTGTTTTCAAGGAATTCATGCATTAAGTTTGTAACCAAGTAGTTGACTGCTCGGCATGTGGGAAACCTCACGGCGCTAAAGTTAACTGGATGCAGTAGACCAAGTAACACATTTAATTCAGGCCCTCAAGGTACACGTTGATACANCATTTAATTCAGGCCCTCAAGGTACACGTTGATACATGTTGCTGTAAGTTTCATTGACTGGTGGATGTGCACCGATGAACACACCAGGCACTCACTGATGCACTGTTTGCGTTGTGGGAAGGAGTGTAACCTTTAAAAAGTTTCTTTTAACAAGACCTGTATTGCCATCTTCAAATAAAACTGGCAGACAACTATCATTTGGATAGGCTACGTATGGTATGTAACCAGCTTCTGTGTATTACGACCTTTGTATTACAATCAAATGCATAGCTATCGGACAATATACGACAGTGATGATGATGTTTGATAATATAATTCTAGTTAAATGTGTTTTAAGCAGTAAAAATTAGGTTCGCAAGGATTGTTTATATTTTTCTGCTGGTGTGCAGGTAACCATGTACATATTTTGATTAAAAATTTGTGTCCACAATAAAAGTATAATTTTTCAAAATAGGACAGTTGAATGTTGCAAAATGTGTGCGATCTTTAAATTATCATTTAGAAGACTGCATGAATTTTTTTTGCAGTTCTTCCTCTGTGAAACAAGTTACAGCGTTAAAAAAGTGACCACTAGAATCACTGCCAACAGTTTTAACTGTCCTTGCCAGTGTGTCTGTTTCACATTTAACATTTGACTAAGAGGCAAATAGAAGGTCACAGCATCAGATAGCCTAATTGGGGGATGAGCTGCGGAATAGCCGGTATTCAGGAGTCGTAATTCACATTTTGTGAATATCGAGAGGATAAATTTGATTCAAAACTTTACTCGGAGGTGGAATTGCAGGCCCTGATTATTGCAAAAGTGTGGAGGTTTGTAATGTAACGAATTATACATACTTAATGTGNGGTCACAGCATCAGATAGCCTAATTGGGGGATGAGCTGCGGAATAGCCGGTATTCAGGAGTCGTAATTCACATTTCGTGAATATAGAGAGGATAAATTTTATTCAAAACTTTACTCTGAGGTGGAATTGCAGGCCCTGATTATTGCAAAAGTGTGGAGGTTTGTAATGTAACGAATTATACATACTTAATGTGNGAGGTGGAATTGCAGGCCCTGATTATTGCAAAAGTGTGGAGGTTTGTAATGTAACGAATTATACATACTTAATGTGTGATTACATCGTATGTATAGTTTAGTTTGCAGTCTTTTTGCAACTTTTGTGTGTCAAAATCGTCATTCACTGCTTTCCAACATGTGACCAGATCGGCATATTAAAACTGAGCCATCTTGTGTCTTTCTACCGTTCTGATTAACCATGCTTTGCTCTTCCCCTCTTGAACTTGTGTCATTGTCTGTTCTACCCATCGCTTTTATGGTTTTCCATGGGGTCTCATTTGTTATGCGTCAGCTTCATTTTTTCCCTGGGTCTGCACATGTTCATTTCACCTCATTGCCTTATGGGTGTGTATTAATTACACCCATTATGATGATGTGCGCTGTGAACTATAGTGAAATGAGTGTTGCTCTCCTGTTAGGCATTTTTGTGTGGATTCCTCAAAAGTAGTATGGTTTTGGTAATAACACAAAATCAACTTTTCTATTAATTCTGTCATGTTAATTTTTTACGTGCAGTTGAAAAACCAATTATTCCTCTGCTTCACAAAATTTAATCAGTGGTGAAATTNGTCATGTTAATTTTTTACGTGCAGTTGAAAAACCAATTATTCCTCTGCTTCACAAAATTTAATCAGTGGTGAAATTATACAAGTGGTAAGGAAGTATATCTCAATTTGTGTTGTCAGTTGGGATACATAACAATCTGAGTTTATTTTAAATGGCTTCACTGTATTCTAATGTGTTCTTGGCATTGGTTGAAATGTATGAAAATTCTGCTTTTTTTCTGTTTCTTTGGAAACTGTAGTTCGTACCATGCAGTACAAGAAAGACAGTGTTGATTCATAATTAGATAATGCTGATAACTGTTTATATTCCAGATGTTGATGTTTTGTGAATTAGTACTTTATTATTATTATCATCATCATCATTATTATTATTATTATTGATAGTTTTTGTACGAGTTCTTGTAGTGTTGGATATATCCACTGCATATATATACATACATACCTTCTGACTAGTATTCAGTATGTCAGTTATGGCCAATACTGAATCCTTTATTATTACATGGCATTTAACTAATTGAAGCCTCAGCTAAGGTCTATGATCAAGTACAGACCTATTCAGTTTTACCTGTATGCACGGTGTTGTTTGATGAGGTACCTCATAATATTTCATATTTATTTGTTTATTGACACACACGCACACATCTGGAAAAATGCCACTAGGTGAAGGATTGGAGTAGTAAGTTTTCACAAAAATAAACTAGTTTTTGATGATTGTGAATTGGTAAATGTTTTATACCAGGCATGTAATTAGCTTGTCTACTGGTTGTATAAATTACATAAAAAGTTTTGCAAGTCACAACAAATTTTGAGTGTTAACAAATTGGTTCAATTGCTACTAGTTGGGTATTTGATACGATACGTAGTTAGTAAAGTAATTCACAGATGGACTGATCCCCAGTGTTTGACCACATTTGTATATCGTTCATTTGTCTTGTATGAATTATAGATTGTAATTTTTTAAAGCAATTTTACGTATCTATTTACAGTGTGGCTATTCTGAGTGAGAGAGTTTTAAGACTGTATTTACCTTATCCAGATAACAAGAGATAGGTAGTGTCTCTTGGCACTGTGGTGCTGGTTCAGTACCGTAGTTTTATTTTCGGATGTTAAAAGTTTCATTGTGGAAGTGAAAAAAATGTAAACATCTGCACATTTACATCTTAATGCCCTGATTAACCCTTCAAACTCCACTGTCAAGCCAGGTCCACCATCTTCTAATGCAAGGAAAAATGTCTGCCTGGAACCAAACAGAAAACTGCTGGTGCATTCCAAAACATGCAAAAAGCAATGCAGCACAATTATAGCAGCTGGAAATGTGGTTCAACAAAGGATTGGAACAAGAAATTACAGATGTTGTACCTGGTTCAGCATAGGAGTGTAAAGTGTTAAAAAGGCTGTTATGGACATATCAAATCAAATTGAGATCACCTTCAATATGTTCATAATTTTATAGAAGGTCACAAATTACAAAGATACTGAAATTTNGAGTGTAAAGTGTTAAAAAGGCTGTTATGGACATATCAAATCAAATTGAGATCACCTTCAATATGTTCATAATTTTACAGAAGGTCACAAATTACAAAGATACTGAAATTTAAAAAAAAAAATTTGTGAACTCAAATACAAAAATTGCAGTAAGAAAAAGAATAATCACAGTTACATCCCCAAAAGAAGTAAATCTATGGCACCAATGAATAGTGGTTACCATTCAATCAGCACACTGATATAAATTGTTAAACCATATCTCTAGTTGCAAATCAGATTTGAAGTAATTACCTAAAACTGAANATCAGCACACTGATATAAATTGTTAAACCATATCTCTAGTTGCAAATCAGATTTGAAGTAATTACCTAAAACTGAAATCTGCATGGAGCTTCATCCTTGAAGTAGGGTCAGGCATAACCAAGATAGTGTGGGGCTGATGCTAGCAGGAGCTTATAGCCAGTACGTAAAAATAAATCTTTTAAAGCTGCTTTTGCATGATGCAAAACAAATTTTGCATGGAAACTCCCATGTGAAAATATCATGCAAATTCCATTCAAAATGTGTTCATAGACAGTTTGCACAGAAAATACATAGCAAAATTTGATATCCCAAGAGAGAAGTTGATGGTCCCCGACAAATCAATTAATAGCCACTATATGAATTTAAAATATCCAGATAATTTAGTTTTGTATGAAATTTGAGGATGATAATTATTGTAAAGGAGCTTTATTCAACTCTTACAAAACTAACAAAGATCAACTCAGTACCTATCTTACAAAAAATGAAGTATTTTTAACCACAATGTCTTGTCATATTTCTCTTTTCAAGGTTGAAATGTGTTATTTACTTCTATCTCTCTGGTGTATTCGCAGTTGGTCACATGACCAGCTTAGAAGAATCAATAGGATTGCTTTTTCCATGTGACTTGCATTAAAAAATAGGACATGATCTATCTTGTGATCTCATGCGAGATCTGCCTTGCACAGTAAATTCACAGTATAAAATTTACTGCAAGGTCTGCATTTTGCATGAGTTTTGCACGTATCTTGTGTAAAAGCTGCTTAGCCTTGCACAAGATGAGTGAGTTGCGAATCAGACAAATGAAGAAGGGGCAGTTACTGATGCACATGGACAATTGCCTCCCCCCTTGTGCGCACACACTGGCACACACAGCACACACACCCACACACATGTGTACAAAATTAAATTTCACTTTACAAGTGAAAAAGTTATCATTATCCATAACCTGCCACGTCTACAATTTAGACGAGGAGATACTGGAAATTCTTACTGTATAAATGTCTGAATTTATAAATAAAGAATAAAATATTAGAACAATTTTGAAAACTTTTCTCATCTATGAAATAATCTGTAGCAATTTTTAACCAGTTTTGCAAATATGAATGTTAAACCATTTATGCCTAAACATTGAGTTTTTTTTAAACAGGTATCGTGATCAAAATTGAATGAGTCTAAGCAGTTTATGAGTTGTAAAATTTGAAATATTTTGTAACCAATACAAGCTAAAAATCAAAAATACCCTTTTGAAGACTAGTGCCCTGCAGTAGATGAGAGGTGTCATGTATAGAATCCTTTATAAAAATGAATTTGTATGAATGACATGCAAAATTAAGCTAAATGTAGCAAGTATTGTGAGAATTCCACTGTTTGTTTAGTATTCCACATTAACTTTGTATGCATTCGTTGCATTTAATAACCCTAGAACCAATTTTAATCGCTTTGATGTTTTATTATTTGAGAATTTGTGTTAAAAATATGTAAGATTTTCAGTGAAGAAAAGTTGTTCATGAGTGAAAAATTGATTGCACAGTGTACTGTATCAAAAGTTTGTTCAAATGGTTTTCATAATTGGGGAACGTTTTCAGTGAATTTTGTGCAGGAAAAGTCTAATTCACTGTAAAAACTGGCTGTATTTTATTGTGTGTTTCCTTTAAATATGTATTTGTGAGTATTTTCCAAAGCTTGCAATGGAAAGACGTAATATGAAGAAGATCATGAACATAGGCCGGTGTATCTACAAGCTACCAATTTCAACACAGATGTAGTGACTTACAAATGACAACTCCATGCAGATTTCAGTTGTGTCCAACTTTGAATTTCAACACGACAGATTATTTAACAAATGGAAAAAATCCCACAATTACATTTCAAAACTAGTTTTCGTGTATCTCCTCACGACAACACTGATATTGCCCTTTTCTTGAAACGTAAAATATGTTAAACAAGCGTAGAGTGTTATTTATCTGCNCTCACGACAACACTGATATTGCCCTTTTCTTGAAACGTAAAATATGTTAAACAAGCGTAGAGTGTTATTTATCTGTTTACTACATATTTAGAGTTCCAGGTGCTTGGGTTCTGCACAGACCCAGCCAGTGGCTAAACTGTGAGCACAGACGACAGCTTTTACTTACATTTCTGATAAGAAACTAAAAACAACTACCAACATTAATCCATGTGTATAAAATATATGTAGAAGGCTGCTCAGGTCAACATGATATGTTTGATGGATCAAAATTNCAACATTAATCCATGTGTATAAAATATATGTAGAAGGCTGCTCAGGTCAACATGATATGTTTGATGGATCAAAATTGTATTTGTGAGTTCTGACCATGTGCACTATTATTCTTGTTTACTTAAGGTTTAACACACAACATAACACAACAATAAAAATGTAATTTTTTATTTTACAGTAACTTTAAGCTTCTATACACATGCCAAATGTTAATGTATTTTAGATTGGGTTGTAAACAGTGGTAACTTTCCTACAGTTGATAGTACAGTATTTTTAAAATTATTAAATTTTTAACAATTCTTAAAGAATAAATAGGTTGTATTAAATTTTTTTTAGAATTTTTTTAAATGTTTAAGTTTAATTATTTTACATTGACAAAAGAGTATGGAGCGAAAGAGTGCATTATTCATGAAATGCTAAGAAGTAGGGCACTAATATTTGTTGGAACACAGCGCTATTCACTCACTCTTACTATATTCTGTAATCTGTGTCAATAATAAACATTAGTGTTTAATGCTTGAGAATTTAATAATTTCAACAAACAGACTGGCCAAGGCAAGCATTTCATTTTGGAAATGGCAAGGGTAAGTGTTCTGCTTTTGAGGTGTAATTAACAAAGTACCTTCTACCTCGTACCTATCACTGTGATCCAAAACAGTGTTAGTTTGATTGTCGTATTACATTGTAGCCGAAACAGCTAAAATACATTTATGCTAACATTTCACATAACAGTTAACTTTGAAGTTTATTTATTTTAAGTTTGCCAGGTTTTATGCAAACAGCTGATGTTAGTGGCTACTAGTCTTTCCTTCTTTCCAGGAGAACATAAAATTTGTTCGGTTTATACTGGGATATAACAAATTAAATTTGGTACAGCTCGTTGACCCTTGTCAATTACCATAAAATATTTAGTTTTTCCTCCAAATTTTGTAAGTTTAAACACTCCATATGATGCTTTACACCAAAGAATGTGGACTGTTTTAACTGCATACCTTCCATGGCATAATTATTGCTTTATATGTCTGTTTATATATATATATATCTACCTTGCTCTCTTTGCCATAACTGGGTGGATGGTCGTGTATGTGCTCATTCTCTAGTATTAATATTACTTTTCAGTGAGTGCCATTCTGACGTTTGTGGACTCTTTCACATACATGAAGACNTCATTCTCTAGTATTAATATTACTTTTCAGTGAGTGCCATTCTGACGTTTGTGGACTCTTTCACATACATGAAGAGAGAGTACAAGTGAATCCATGTGAATATGCAGGAACTATCCCTACAAAAATATTGTTAGTGCTTATTTTAAAATTTTCCATAAAGATCACTATCTTTCTGCATGTCGATTTTCAACTGGTGGCACATGTATGCGTTTCTCTTTGGCTAGCATAATTGTTACTTTAAAGTGAAACCAATAAATTGTAATGTCAATTACTATTAGACAGTATGCTAAATATGTAAGCCTCATGTTTTTAATTTTTTGCAATGAAAAGCCTTACGTGGATTTTGATTTGTAACTGAACCGTTATGTTTAACGAGGATACAGTATTTTACTTTGACGATAGTTATAGTAGACAGACTGCCTGCATTGGTCATATAACCATCCACTGGCTGCTTGTTATTCCAATGGCTGCATGGCATTTACATTTGTCTGAATGATTCTTCAAGGACCTTTTACAGAATAACTCAAATACTGCAAGATTATATTAGCAATAAAGATAATTTTTATTTGATTTTCAGACTTGAGTTAAGAAAAAATTTACCTTGCAGATTTCCTGTAATAGGTGAAAAATCATGTTTAAAAGATTAATGGTCCATATGTAAATATGGGATAGATTCATGTATGATTTCAATGCNATAGGTGAAAAATCATGTTTAAAAGATTAATGGTCCATATGTAAATATGGGATAGATTCATGTATGATTTCAATGCCAAACATAGCTGTTTTTGATTGTGAGCATATTAATTGTGTGTACTTGTTTCCAACTATTTTTAATTTGGTAGTGGTATCATGCGACTGTACTGCTGCATGCATATGAACAACTTGAAGCGAGTATTTGAATGAACAATCTGTTTACGTCACTTAGTAGTGTATGAACCATAACCATATACAGTGCCAAATTAAGTGAAGTACCTCGAATGTGAGTGAAAATTTGTATAGCATTAATAATGTTTACAAGAATTGCACATTATTAACACAGTCGCTGTATGAGGAAACTATCTGAATCAGTGTCTGTGATAAGAAAATGTGATGCGGAAATTCAAACAATAACGCAGTGAATATTTACAAACATTAAAAATTGATGTATTAATATAATTAATTTCATACATATTTCTTAAATGAGAACTTAATAATGCTCTTAAGAACATACTTTTAAAACCTTTATAAATTTATAATTATATTAATATGTATTTTTCTATACAAACCNTAATGCTCTTAAGAACATACTTTTAAAACCTTTATAAATTTATAATTATATTAATATGTATTTTTCTATACAAACATTGTTTGTTATGACTATACCATGAATGACTTCCTAAAAAGAAAACACTGCTTCAAGGAAATATTTATAACTGTGTTTATTCATACAGTCAGTGACATATTGTGCGCTTTTGTAAGGTCGGCTGAGGGGATAATCATAATAGTAAAAACTTGAAAAAATGTAAACATATTTTATGTAGCTCGTAACGTATACGATAATGGTCACTTTTTATGCATTATCATTTTTACTATCAAGTTTTCTATGTAAACTGTTTTGCTTCTCTTAAAACGAGTATAGAGCTAAAGTTACTTGCTTATATTATTGAAAAAATGTAATTACATTACCTGTATGGTTTCAATCTTTAAATGATATGAGTAAAAAAAAAACACTTTTCTGTTATTAAAGAATAAACTGAGTATGTAATTCAGAAGTGTAAGGTAACGTAGCCCTAGAATGTGCCCTCCTTGTGTCTGTTACTAAAATAGCTTACAACTAATAAAAAATAGTGTTGTATCATGAAGGTAAATATGGTGTAGTAAACTTTTGCCATGGAAGTTGGCTCACACAGTCCTAANTCATTCTCTAGTATTAATATTACTTTTCAGTGAGTGCCATTCTGACGTTTGTGGACTCTTTCACATACATGAAGACAGAGTACAAGTGAATCCATGTGAATATGCAGGTACTATCCCTACAAAAATATTGTTAGTGCTTATTTTAAAATTTTCCATAAAGATCACTATCTTTCTGCATGTCGATTTGCAACTGGTGGCACATGTATGCGTTTCTCTTTGGCTAGCATAGTTGTTACTTTAAAGTGAAACCAATAAACGGGCTTTTCCCTATTGTAATGTCAATTACTATTAGACAGTAATGCTAAATATGTAAGCCTCATGTTTTTAATTTTTTGCAATGAAAAGCCTTACGTGGATTTTGATTTGTAACTGAACCGTTATGTTTAATGAGGATACAGTATTTTACTTTGACGATAGTTATAGTAGACAGACTGCCTGCATTGGTCATATAACCATCCACTGGCTGCTTGTTATTCCAATGGCTGCATGGCATTTACATTTGTCTGAATGATTCTTCAAGGACCTTTTACAGAATAACTCAAATACTGTAAGATTATATTAGCAATAAAGATAATTTTTATTTGATTTTCAGACTTGAGTTATGAAAAAATTTACCTTGCAGATTTCCTGTAATAGGTGAAAAATCATGTTTAAAAGATTAATGGTCCATATGTAAATATGGGATAGATTCATGTATGATTTCAATGCCAAACATAGCTGTTTTTGATTGTGAGCATATTAATTGTGTGTACTTGTTTCCAACTATTTTTAATTTGGTAGTGGTATCATGCGACTGTACTGCTGCATGCATATGAACAACTTGAAGCGAGTATTTGAATGAACAATCTGTTTACGTCACTTAGTAGTGTATGAACCATAACCATATACAGTGCCAAATTAAGTGAAGTACCTCGAATGTGAGTGAAAATTTGTATAGCATTAATAATGTTTACAAGAATTGCACATTATTAACACAGTCGCTGTATGAGGAAACTATCTGAATCAGTGTCTGTGATAAGAAAATGTGATGCGGAAATTCAAACAATAACGCAGTGAATATTTACAAACATTAAAAATTGATGTATTAATATAATTAATTTCATACATATTTCTTAAATGAGAACTTAATAATGCTCTTAAGAACATACTTTTAAAACCTTTATAAATTTATAATTATATTAATATGTATTTTTCTATACAAACCTTGTTTGTTATGACTATACCATGAATGACTTCCTAAAAAGAAAACACTGCTTCAAGGAAATATTTATAACTGTGTTTATTCATACAGTCAGTGACATATTGTGCGCTTTTGTAAGGTCGGCTGAGGGGATAATCATAATAGTAAAAACTTGAAAAAATGTAAACATATTTTATGTAGCTCGTAACGTATACGATAATGGTCACTTTTTATGCATTATCATTTTTACTATCAAGTTTTCTATGTAAACTGTCTTGCTTCTCTTAAAACGAGTATAGAGCTAAAGTTACTTGCTTATATTATTGAAAAAATGTAATTACATTACCGGTATGGTTTCAATCTTTAAATGATATGAGTAAAAAAAAAAATACTTTTCTGTTATTAAAGAATAAACTGAGTATGTAATTCAGAAGTGTAAGGTAACGTAGCCCTAGAATGTGCCCTCCTTGTGTCTGTTACTAAAATAGCTTACAACTAATCAAAAATAGTGTTGTATCATGAAGGTAAATATGGTGTAGTAAACTTTTGCCATGGAAGTTGGCTCACACAGTCCTAANAAAAATAGTGTTGTATCATGAAGGTAAATATGGTGTAGTAAACTTTTGCCATGGAAGTTGGCTCACACAGTCCTAACAATTCATAAAAATATGAGGAGAGAATCCAATATTAAATCATAAGTAGAACATGTTACCTAATTTAGTGAGAGTGATATTTTGCCAAGCAAATTCTTGACCTCGTTACATCACTATTTCATTGATATTAAATTTATTTTCAATATAATTTTTTTAATAAATTTTTTATTAAGGAGAGGAACTTTTCAATAGCCTACTGTCTTAAGCACTGTTATTTTTTTTTTATTCGTACAACTAGAACCATTTCAATTGCATTGTTTGGTTTTAACAAGTTTAGAGAAGTACTGCATTTAAACTTAAGTATATCACCAGAACACTAACTCCTGCCATTTCCAAATTACATGTATTCATAAATGGGCTATTTTTTACAAAGGGTCCACATGTGATGTGGGCGGCGGACGGAATTCAAACCCGATGTTTGAACCATTGCAAATTGTTTGGGTGCCTTAATGTTGCTGTAGCTACTGCAACTATCTGTTGACAGATACTGCTAACGTTGATTCTATTCAGCAAGGATAATCATGCCCATAACAAGTTATTTCTTGATATTGTTCCAACATAAGAATAAGGAAGTATACTAAATATACAAATGCAAATTAACTTCTGTTTGTTTCAAAACTATACTGTTGGCACACTACTCTTCCAACTATTTTGAAAGTAACATAATTATCACCATATTTAAACTACAGTGAATATAACCCAATTTTGAGTTCACATTCACATACGTCCTGAAAATAAATATATGATTTCATCCACAAGCTACTAACATCGTGGAATGAACAAATACAGAAATACTTTATAACGTCAACCTTGTAACCTTTCAACCAGAGACTAATCACTAAGAGGAAGATTTATCTGGTGGTAGTTCAAGCATCGCGTCTGGTGTCCGGCGTAATGATAACGTGTGAGGAACCAGCTAGCCGCCTCATTTGCTTTCCACGTCCTTGCGCACCTTGTGGCCACGGAAGGAAGCTTGGATCTTGGTGGCGGCTTTGTGGAGATCAGGGTCGGCCAAGTCAATGTCCAACTCCTCCTCAGCCTGGAACAGAGCAACGTTAGCATAACCAAGTGGCAGTTTTGGGGATCACAGTTGACCCTAGGTATGATACGCAAATGCTGCTCATTCTCATTCATAAATTCATTTAATAGTTGCGCATATTATAATTAATTTGTCCCTAAATTTTTTATTGTACGGTATGATCACATTAAAAGGTTTCATATTTTACTAGTTAACTGCCTCCCCAGAAAACTTGTTCCATACCATATTCCTGGTTATCTCACTGCACAGGACAGCAAGTGTATGCTTGGAGGATTATGCCAGCATGGGTTAAGGTTACCACACACTGAGATATATGCTCAGGGAAACGGATTAACTCTTCATTTCGCCTTTGAAGTTGTTGAACTCAGTGGCTACTGATAATCAGTCACTTAGGTAGGGACTTAAACAAAACACATTGCTGTGAACAAAATAAATGTGNACTCAGTGGCTACTGATAATCAGTCACTTAGGTAGGGACTTAAACAAAACACATTGCTGTGAACAAAATAAATGTTAGTAAACCTATTGATTTCCTCTCCTAAACTTTCAATGCACTGAAGTATAAAGTTCTCTACCTTTACACCTATGCTCAAGACCAAATTTAAACCAAAGATAATTTGACTGTATTCGAAAATACCAAGTAAAGAAAATGGTACTGATATGTAAGGAGCAAAGATTTTATTAGGTTAACTAAAAAAACAATTGACAAATCTCGTCGCTCTCCAATGAAAATTGAGTTCTAGCAAATGTATAGTTTTCATATGTGCACACTAGATGGCATGAGGAGAAGTTGCAAACCTGTGCATAATAAATTAAATACACATTTCAAGAAGCAGTTGCTGTTCCAAAACTACTGTTTTTTAAAATGGCATCTACTAAAAAACTCGCCTTGTCCTTAACTAGAAATTGTTTCAAAATTCGGCTTGTTGTTCAAGGTTATCCTGAACTTCAGGTACAAACTTTGTGAAATGATTGGTTATGGAAAACATCATATGACCTATGACCTAAAGTAATTATTAATTGAGAGACATACCCTTGAAAATTGGGAATTAATAGTTGGTAGTTGTTTGCAAAATTTCAAAAACTACATGAGATGAAACAACAAATTTGTTAATAGTGTTAGCATGATATATCTGGCATCTCTGAACATTGGGTAGGTGGTAGCATCGCCCATCATTAGGAAATAAGGGGTTGCCATACCAAAAAAAGTATGTTAACTGTGTTGATTGTTAAGATTTGATAATCGTATGTACATAAGGCACACAAAACGTTGCCTTAGTGTAGCACACTCAGGTGAAAGCATAGTTTGAGCTAGATATTGGAAGATGCACAATATCTTTCATATTCATGTGATGCAGAACGTCAGTTGTAGGTAAAAAAAAAAGTGAATTATAAAGGTTTGCAAGACGTGACATTACGTGGTATTTATGTTAAAGAGTTCAGTGCTAGATTTAATAAAAAAAATTAAGTTATGTATTGCTATAGAGCCGAGGCTACATATTCTGCCTAGAGCCGATGCTTTCCGAAGTGAATGTACATTTCAGGAGCTCACTTTTTCTGCCCATAACTGTAAACGTCTACAATTCATTTCCGTTGATGGATATCGTCCTTATTCCATCGTTAACAGGACCAATGAAAATATGGCTACTGCAATCCTGAACAGCAGCGATTCACCTTGTCAAAAGAGTTTCATAAAAAAAAATGATATTGTATGAAAATTTTGGCATCAAGTAATTTGGCACACTTCCCTGTTTCTAATAATTATATATTATACAGTCCGTTGGAGACCCATGTAAATATGTATTAAGTTACGTTACCCTAGGTACAAATAACTTCCGCAAGATATGTTGTTCACGTAACTGTGTCGGCAATCCGCCTTGCAAATAATTTAGAAGAAAGTGAATTTAATATTTCTCTCAGAGGGGTTACGTGACTGGAAATGTTTTGTGTCAGTGGTTCTGTGGTGCGAGAACGCAGGGCAACATAGGCGCTAGCATCGAATGATTTATCGCTTCTGGGTGTATGACACTGAAATGGTGTCAGTTACTTCACGGAAGACTCTTTGGAACTTTAATTTTATTACATAGCAGTACAATTAAAAACGTGCTGCGCATCCCTACACTGCGCAGATCGTTTTTAACTTTACGTTTTCTGTTTATGTACAGTTTGTGAAAACACATGTTTTAAGCTTTTTGATCCCCAAAAACTGTTTTACATTTTTTTTTATACTTAAGGTCTATGGAAAGTTCTCGCAGTGCACGAATTCCTGAAATATGAAATCAAGAACACAATCTGAATTACTTAAGATATTTTAATGGAGTTAGATGGATAGATATATAAGCAACGTATTTGAATACTGGCAACTACCACATACAGCCACAGTGAAGTGGAGAGGTTTGGGCTGTTCTTAACAATGGAGTCTTGAGGCCTGGTAAGTAAGGACACTCCAATTTCGCGAAAAGATTTCCGCACATGCTAGATTTCAATACCGCACGGGCGTATCAGCCGCTTTCTTTTACTTATTGGTGGTGTGTCTCTGTGTGAAGACATTTTCCTACCTGACTGGCCAATCAGAATTACGCAACTTCAATACTGTACGTCTGTGATTCACGTGCAAACACCTAAGACGCCTAACACGGAAACCATCCAATCACGAAAGTGCATCTGAGCTACAGTGTTATGAAATACAACTAGTCGTGAAATTTTTTTTCGCGGAATTCGGGTGTCCCTACCGATAAGGGCGGAATGAGATGCGTATGGAGCAGTGGTGGAATGCAATGGCCGGGAAAACGGGAGATCCTCGAGAAAGCCCGCCGACCAGCGGCATCGTCCGGCATGATTCCCACGTGCGAAAGTTCGGGAGCGGCCCCACCGGGAATCTAACCCGGCTGAGCCTCCGCGGCCCGAACGACGCGGGGATATTTGCAAGAGAAAAAAAGGTAATGGTAAGGAAGGACGAGGGAAGAGCAGCGTTCGAGAGCCGCACACCTGGGAGACAATACGCAGACTGTAATAAAAAGCGGCGACGGAGCAGAATTTAGGTTGGAGCGAAGAGAGGGGGGCCAGCCACTCTTATACCACGAGATCAATAAAACCAACACCCTGTTTGTGCCCTACACCCCGGGCAAAAAACATTTCTACTGCCGACCTACACTCCCCGCCCGCGCCGACCCGACCCGTCGGTTCGGCAACGAGCGAATTTCGTGCCTGCCAGTTCAGGAATAGCCCGTCATTTGAATGTTTCGAGTGCAACACAAGTCGCGTTGTTTGGTNGAATTTCGTGCCTGCCAGTTCAGGAATAGCCCGTCATTTGAATGTTTCGAGTGCAACACAAGTCGCGTTGTTTGGTGGCCACACACCGCTCACGACACCTAGATCAACTTTCTCAGAAAACGTGTTGTAGTTCAACAGTAAGAATTCATATTNGGCCACACACCGCTCACGACACCTAGATCAACTTTCTCAGAAAACGTGTTGTAGTTCAACAGTAAGAATTCAGATTGAGAATAGGAAAATAAATCAATAAAATCTGGTTAGAACCACAGGTGTATTTCTTTCTACTAGTAAAATACGTTTCTACGGTAAAAAAAAAAAAAAAATCAACAAATGAATTCCTTCCCCATCCTTTTCCATCCTGTGAAAATATAATTTATTGCTGAGCTTAAAAATAAACACATGGACACGCTTTTCCTCTCTCAAAAGCAATACTTTACTGGAAAATTAAAAGTATTTCCTAAAAATGCACGGTAGTCTTAGGCCTAAATGAACTGCCATCATGGTTTTTTTTTCTCGCGTAAATTACTCATTGGCCAAATACTTTTTATCGGCACTAGGAGCGCTGTAATTGGTCACCCCAACCGCCAGAAAACGGGTGAACTTCGATTCCATAGACGAACTGCACGCCATAGAGCCTATTTGAGATAAATTACTAATTTTAAAAGTTACGAGATATACGCCTTATGGCCGTCGTTAAGACTACGACCACCAAAACATTAATTTCGTTTAAAAATTTATTGCTTACAGAAAGTTTGCTGTGGATGAACATCTGACTCCGATGGTCTTGGACACTGTACTGACGGCGGTAGTTCTGGTGTACGCTGAGTGGGAGTTTCGCTTGGTGCTTTCTTAATATCCCCCTCATTAATGCCACCGCTTCTTCACCCAAAACTAACCTACATTGACCAGGGACGGCAAAACTATTCACCTTGAAGACGCGGCAGTCAACGCACTTTATTAACTGTGATTGCGTGATGTGGGAACGACAATATTTTAGGACAGTATATTTACCAGTTTAGTAGATCTCAGCGTCACTAACCTGTTCCTCCTTTCTCTGTTTTCAACACCACGAGTTCTGCATGAATGCAATGCACACTGCTCAACGCGGCTCAATTTAACACCGTATCAGTATCGATACAAATATTCGAAGTCATATCTTAGTGCTACGTGAGTAACCTCATCAGTTCGTTTACATGCAAATGTTCAGTAACACTGAGCGCTATCCATTCCTACATAAAAAGTTCGACGGGAATCACGTTTTCTGTCCTTTATACACACGCTACTTAAACAATGTAACGCTTTCAGGGACAGTCATATAAGAGAAATATTTGTACAAATTTATTTTCACATATTTACACTTGGCGTTGAAATGGTGCGATACGTTTTAGCAAACAACTTTTGCAGCATGTGACTACAGGAGATGTTTATGTTTATCATTTTTATATTTATTTATATGTAATAAGTGTTAATATATATTTATTTTCCAGGATTGTACTATATATTTTATTTTGTGTATTTGCACCATTTCATGTTCTATGTTTTCCTTGTTGTATAACCTACAATTTTAGGACTATGAGTTTTTGAAATTTTGGATGCTTTAATTTTATTTTGTATTTGAGTAATATTTATTATTTTTTTAATACAAAGGAACTGNTTTTTGAAATTTTGGATGCTTTAATTTTATTTTGTATTTGAGTAATATTTATTATTTTTTTAATACAAAGGAACTGTAACTGTAATATTAATTTTTGTTAGGAAGGTTAGTTCAGTTATATAGGTGTTTTGTTAGTTAAAATTTTTAGTTTTGATTTTGGTCGGTAGGAACGTCCAGCTATTGTGAAGTCAGTGCGGAATATTTTAATTTGTGCCGGAGGGGAATTGTTTGCGGAAGAAACTCGTTCTAATGTTATTTATTTTATGTTCCATCAAGATTGAGTGCCTTTCTGCAACGATTCGTCGCCGACATAAATTTTATAGCGTCCTGCGTGGCGTCTTTCGAATGAGCGGACAGAATGTTCTCACCTCTGATGGCGGGTCGTCTTGCTTCGCGACGTTTTGAATGATGGTCGTTGATACATATGACCGCATAATTGAGAATTGCCGAGGAAGAGGCAAATATAAAAATTAAAACCAATAACGTTTTTCTTTGAAGATGCCTTTTTAATACAATTTAAATTGTTCTAAGCAGTTAATTTTCATCAATTACAGTAAGTGACGCCATTTCAGCTTTTTTTTTGTACATTCGAACTGCAACGGACATTGCAATCAAGTGTAAAATGTTGTCTCAACAGATAATGATAACAAGATTATTCATATGCCCACACTTGCCCATCAGTAAGATTCTACCGACCGAGCACTGATGTAAATTTATTTCTCAGTAAAGAATTTCAATTTAAACATAAATAATTTTTTTTGTGTAATTTTGATCTATAAGAATATACCGTTGTAGTAAATTTGAGGTTTTGAAGAGTAATTAATTGGCTGTGACAAAAAAGAAATTAACTAGAAATAATAAAGACTGTTATACTGGACCTAGCTAGTTTTATTAATTTAACACAATCACACTCTCATACTCAATAGTCGTCCAGTGTAGGCAGTTTAATTTGTTTTAGCAAGAAATTTGACTTCCAGTTGAGTGAGAATGTTGATTAAAGGTGTAACCTTCAATACACTATCTTCACTTGACTATTTTATGAGCAGTATCACTATCATTAGAGAGTAATGGTGCACTTCCACACTACTTCACATCATTACATTACTCTCTCTACTAATGCTATTAATAAGGTGAGATGTGTAAGAAAATGCGTTTACTCCTTAACTACGTATGCAATGAAGTTATAATATAAATTTTATAAATGTGCAAGAATTAAGGCATTTGACAATTTTTCGTTTTCTCACTCATTTTTGACACCTGNTAATATAAATTTTATAAATGTGCAAGAATTAAGGCATTTGACAATTTTTCGTTTTCTCACTCATTTTTGACACC
The DNA here is from genome assembly GCA_002778355.1 of Clitarchus hookeri. NCBI lineage: Eukaryota > Metazoa > Arthropoda > Insecta > Phasmatodea > Phasmatidae > Clitarchus > Clitarchus hookeri. The sequence continues at coordinate 69,015 of NQII01000300.1, forward strand.
TGAAAAATGCATGAAGATTTTTATTGAATTATTTTACTATACAGGTATTCCTTGATCAATTGTTTCAAAGTTCGTGAGGAAATACCGTGAACAAAATTAGACAAAAGGTAATCTTAAATAATCACTGAGGGAGGTACGCACCTTCAAAGAAAGATACCTTAAGATTAATTGATTTAAAATATTGGGAAATATGTGAGATTAAATAATATACGTACTCCACTAAAGCGTTTTCTTAAATGAGGGTGTTCAGGTACAAGTAGAGTGACTTATAATGAAGCTTGCACCCGATTGTAAAACATGTAGAGTTCCTTAAAACTTAGTGCACACGCGACCAAAATTGTCAAGAAAGTACGATTTATGCTGTATATGAAAGAAGAATGCGTGGATTTTGTAACACTGTAAAATATGTTTCAAAAATTCAGTTAATAAGAGTTTGTTTTTAATCAAAAGTTAAACGTATTTCCATTAGAAGTGCTTTAGAAATCACATTAAAAAAGATCTACATCAAACAAGACTATCGCTGTAATTGTATATAGCAAAATATTTGAAATCATGTTTACAATTTTTTAAAATAATTATTTCTTTTTGGCACATTCATTACAGCCATGGAAGTTACCATGTTTGTAACTCAAATTAATGTACATAAAACAAATTAATGAATATATATTTTACGTTAGCACTTAACGTCAGTACTAATATTTTTTTTATATTCAAGCATGGTAATTAATAAACCTGTCCTATTTGATGAAAGTTTTCTTGCTAAATGTGTTTTGTAAAACATCCAGAATGGAAATAATCTTAAATTTAGATTAAAATTAAATTATGTAAATGTTTTTCAAAACTTATTAGCAAAAGTTAATTTTACTCAATATTTATTCCGTTACAAATATATGCGTCCTTTCACGTGCGAGATAAATTGTATTTTTCTGAAAGTTTTGGGAACTTTTTAAAGAGTTCTGCAGTCGGGTACAGCTCTACTGGAAGACACACTCCTTCTACTCTAATGTGTGAACAGATGGCAATATTATTCCCTCGTAAAGGCTGTTCACGATAAAGTGAACACTTTTGAAATCAACCTCTGGAAAATGTCACTGCCCCAACATGCACACATTTCAACGGGCACACTGAGGCCGTGTTCCAATTGGCACTTTTGTGTTAACAAAATGGTCACGTGGCTCGATTTTGCCTACAAAATGTATGGCGTATTTTTGCGTTTTGCGTTGTATCAGCTTCGAAGCTGACAAATTACAAAATAGGCTACAAATTACCAAACCGCTGCCATAATAGTTTTGCCTGTTCGAGACGTTTAAATACGCAAATAGGTGAGGTTTTTGTAATAAACAAATTTGCTGAAATATTTTTGAAATAGTAATTTTTTAATGGCATCATTTTTGTTACGTACCTAGGTAACAATTTACACTATATTTGTTATATTTTGTTAATTTTAAACGGCTCTGTAACAACTTTCGGGAATAATTACGGTTTATTTTAAGACTTCATGGACTTTTAATTTTGGAGTCATAACACCAAACTATAGTAGCATGGCGTGCTAGACAGTTGAATGTCGTGGTGTTCCGACAAAACCTCAACCTTACAAAATGCTAAATACAAATTACGAAAAACGAAACTCGAAAGNGAATGTCGTGGTGTTCCGACAAAACCTCAACCTTACAAAATGCTAAATACAAATTACGAAAAACGAAACTCGAAACGAATTAGAACACGACCTGAGTAGCATGCGGACAGTCAGGTTGGTAACGACGGAGGAAAAGTAGTTCCAAGTCTTTGCGTTGAATTAAAAGTGTTAAGTAAACGGTTGTGAATACTGAAATAATCTCTTTTGTTTCAGCTTTTTTCACGCATGTAAATGTAACGATAAGATACTATTTACTTTTCTTATCATTTCACTGTTTCACTCGACCCGACGCATGAATAAAGTGATCAGGCCCATTGTGATGTTAATTTTACATAAGGTGGAAGAATACGCAACGTGCCTACAAGTAGATCTTAAGTAGGGCTTTCAAAAGTGCTCAGTTTATCGTGAACAGCCTATAATTAGTAACACAAGTTTCATCTTTTTTTTCTTTTTACGTCACAACGCTTCGCATAACTGCGAGGCGTTGTGACGCACACTTTCAAACTTGCGTGCAGTTTCATCGAGAACCGTCAAGCCGAGTGTGTTTTCTCACCAAGGCAACCTTTCTTGTCACTTTTAACATNGCGTGCAGTTTCATCGAGAACCGTCAAGCCGAGTGTGTTTTCTCACCAAGGCAACCTTTCTTGTCACTTTTAACATTACTATCAATAATCTGTCGAAACATATCATTACATCCCACAGTCCATACTTTATTTCAATTACAAGACGGTTTTCCCTGTGTTACAAGTGAAGGGGGATATCGCAACCAAGTTTTCAAATATTTTAACAAGCCGACCTCCCGTGGCGCAGTCGATTGGTGCGCCGCCGTTCTGGGGTGCGGGAGGTTCAGGGTTCGATTCCTAGGCAAGGCATGGGTGTTAAATTACGTTAGGTTATAAGTTAGTTTGTAAGCCGTCCTCTGATAAGCCTTCAGCCATAACACCGGGGGTAAGCCCAATACAATACAAAGTATTTCACAAGGAAAACATTAAACCGGAATCAAGATCTTTGATCTCACACAGTTTAATGGCGTTTTTTTTNACAAAGTATTTCACAAGGAAAACATTAAACCGGAATCAAGATCTTTGATCTCACACAGTTTAATGGCGTTTTTTTAAAAATCCATTAAAAAACTCTATTTTTAATGGGGCATACTTACATCGATGGTCACTTTTGGCTACGAGTCGTATTATGTTTTCCGTCTCATTTCGGTTAAGGAATCGCCTAACAACTTTTATAACTGGTGATTGGGGGTATCATGTTTAAATCCGCCCCGATATTGCTGTCGGTCTAAGCAAAAATAAAACTTTTCTGAAATAACACCTGAGATATATAATTTTAATAGCAAGTTTAAAGATCCAGAAATAATTGTGTAATACAGAATGAGCTGTCTCAAGCAAGGGGAAAATTAATTCCAATATATGCAAAGATAACAGGATAATAAATGATGCCCGATAATGCTTCGGAAAGCAGGCAACCACCTCGGAGAAACACGAACAAAGAACGAAGCAAAGCACGAAGGGCCTTTGTCTACGTTTATCTTTAATCTTTTCGGTGAACAGGCAATTACTGAACTAAAGGGGAAGCTCAGCGTTGGCGTCCGTGTTCAAGGAGAAAAGCTAGGAAATCCTCTACAGTTCGATGTGTAGACGATCTCGCAGTCCCTGGCTGCAAGTCGACAATACGTGGAAATGTTTAATTGCTTGTACAGAGCTCCGGCAATGTAAACGAAACATATTTGTAACGTCGATTATAAGGATATAAACTTAAATACACTTCACATCGCTGTTAGTTGTATATAGAAAACTCCCTTGCTATTGTGGAATATGATGTGTGTATGAGCAATGGCTATAATTATTTATGCTTCCACTGCTTAGCGCATTATACAGAGATAATTTATTGACTGATCGAAACCACTGGCTATTGAACGACGTTAAATGAAAAAGGCAAGTAGAAATACGGAGCATAAATTTTTACGAAAATTGGTTACGNACTGGCTATTGAACGACGTTAAATGAAAAAGGCAAGTAGAAATACGGAGCATAAATTTTTACGAAAATTGGTTACATAAATAATGGCATCAATAAGTAGACAATTTCCGAAAGAAAACAATATTTTATTTATTATGTCTTTTAAGTACTAATAACACACAAGAGAAGGGGGCCACAGCGGTGGCGTGGCTAGATCACTGGCCTCCTATCAAGGTGATAGGACCCTATTCTCACATATAGGAAACGTGGCAGACGTTGCCGTTGGCTGGCAGGATTTCTTGGGATTCTTCCCACCCTCCTAGCTTCCCCTCACTTACATTCCTTCGCTGTTCCATTTCCACTGTGCTTATCCCTCACGGATGCTAAAACCTTGTTACGTGGCCTGCAATTCTTTAAAATTTTAACTACACATGTTAAATAATAATATAACAATCGGGAGATTCCCCAAACATAGTTNGCCTGCAATTCTTTAAAATTTTAACTACACATGTTAAATAATAATATAACAATCGGGAGATTCCCCAAACATAGTTATAACAGAAAAGTGCAGGAGAAAGAGAGCTAATTCATGCATAGGTGGCGAGTCGAACGGAGCTATATGAACGAAGCACAGTATGGTTGGTGTTCGGTACATCACACTACAAATAAAAAACCTGCGTAAAGTGTATCTTTCTTGTTATTTATTCGTACGACAGCCAGTACACTTAGCTCTCCAAATAACTGAGCATTTTTACTTAGACAAATGTATGCTATACATAACCAACTGTTAACATATGTATAAATTACATAATGAACTAATAACAGTTTAAATTACATAAAAAATNTGCTATACATAACCAACTGTTAACATATGTATAAATTACATAATGAACTAATAACAGTTTAAATTACATAAAAAATCTATGGAGTTGCGGCATTTTAAATTTCTGAGCAAACACACGTCTGCAACTGCGGGCTATTTTATTTTGCNAAAAAATCTATGGAGTTGCGGCATTTTAAATTTCTGAGCAAACACACGTCTGCAACTGCGGGCTATTTTATTTTGCTAAACAACAGTTACAGACCCTAGTGGAAAATAATGCATATTGTATACAATACCACGTCACGTAATTTTAAAGTTACATTTTGTGCTATTAGACGATTGTTAATTTATTCAGAGCATCATTGAATGTCGTTTAGCTAAAAAAAAAAAAAACATTTCACAGACCCCCAACATTGCCATTTAAACGAGAATATACGGTGTTCGGTGTATTTTACTCGCGTGTGTATGCCGTTTCAACTGATTGTGTCGTTAATATAGGAGCAATTCAGTCAAAGGGATCATTAAAATTTGATGAGCGTACACATGTGATGACATAACGGTAAATCGTTCGTCATCGACGTTTGTTCGGGAAGTCCCCATGTATTATNCGTCATCGACGTTTGTTCGGGAAGTCCCCATGTAGCGCGAATCGCGGTCCCTGTGTTTATTTTGCATGTGGTATGTTGCGAGAGTTGTGTGCTTGAACTACCTAAAGCAAAAGTTGCGTACGTAGGTGTATTTGTGCGAGTATGTAATGCTTGGATGGATGTGTACATCCCGCACTAGCTTCAACCCTCAGACCACTAGTTTACCGAGAACTAACAGAAAACTTCGGTTTAGTTTTCAGCGAACACAAAACAATACTTTGCCATCAAAACTTATTTTGTGCTTCATCCACCGAAAAAATAAATATTTTTAGTAATTTTATGTATTCCTTTTTAATATTACTATTGGTTTGTTACACCAGTTGCCCTACATTTTAAGAACAAGACAACGAGTGAATATAACAAAGTTCACTTATACAATGTTTAGGCACAGTGTTCCCGGAAAGCTAAACAAGAAGTCACCGATATAAATAACGAGCCTACTTTCCTCTACATGAATGGAAATACTTTTGGTGAAGTTCTTGCAAGCTTAGATGGTAGGTAAGACTGCGTCTTGTTGCCAGAGATATCATTAGAGATGGAACCAGGAACATATGCAACACTGGTGTGACAATTATAAATACACACTCGCCTTATTTAGGACTCGAACCCAGAATTACTCGTACCGTAAGCTAGCATGAAACTAACTGCATTACGGATGTATGGTTAGGAGCATCAATTTCGGTCGTAATCAGTACAATGTTTAGGTAAACAGGGTATACAAACGGAAAATACTTAGAGGCCGTCATTTTGAAAACACGCACGTGAGTCACTTAAATCGTGTAGTTTAGATGGTCTGCTGTAGCACTGTTTGTGTGCAAAACTAGGTGAGAATTAATCGAGTGGTTCCTGAAACAGGGCATGATTGTTCTATTTCCTCGTGTAACTTTATCTTATAAAAAAAGGCGGACAAAAGAGACACTTATACGTTGATTTGAAGATTTTAATGGATACTGGCAGCATACAAATTTTGGCTGAAGTTTTTTAAAGTTTTTTAAATATATATATAACATTATAATTTAAATTGTTCATATTGCTGTCATTTTAAAAAATACCTCGCCCACTTAAATCACGCACGTTATGAAAATACACTGTGGCACTACTGGCGGGTTGACTGGTACCAGAAATATGGTATAAAAGCTACAGTTTCTTAAATGTACCTATCTTCATAAATGGTGGAAGTTTGTCACAAATACTGCCAATATATAAGGGCTGGTTGAAATTATTTGGCACATATAGCATACTAACCCAAGAAATATACAATGGCTGTTGAAAATACGTGGTTACCCCATTAAGACATTCAAATTTAGTTGGTCTACAAAAGTTTAACTTCTCGCCTAAATTTGGTGATAATCGGTTGGTTGTTTCCCGAGACATAATATAAAAACGTATTTTTTTCTTTCTAAATTGGAACTATTTTAACAAATGGTGCACAAAAGAGACTCTGCGTAGACGCATTTGATTTCAGTACTAGATGCTGCCAGCATTCAAACTTGAGTTGAAATTAGTCACGTTTCGCAGATATTGTATACTAAGCTAAAATGTTTATACGGTCGCAATTTTGAAAATGTGGCCCACTTAGAACATGTCAGTTTACATGGCCCACCGTAGTATTGCTTGTTAGCCAAATTTGGTAGTAATTGGTTCATTGTTTCCCGAGATATGACGAAAATTGTATTTTTTTCATGTTGCATTATCTTACAAAACGGTGTACAATATAGTTTCTGGGTAGACNAGATATGACGAAAATTGTATTTTTTTCATGTTGCATTATCTTACAAAACGGTGTACAATATAGTTTCTGGGTAGAGGTATTTTATGTTTGTAATAAATACTGTTAGCATTCAAAGTTAAGTTGAAATTTAACATATGATTTTGTAGATATAGCAAAGTAAACGAAATGGTTTAAATGGTGGCCATTTTGAAAATAAGCGCTAGACCNACATATGATTTTGTAGATATAGCAAAGTAAACGAAATGGTTTAAATGGTGGCCATTTTGAAAATAAGCGCTAGACCCACTTAAAACAGTCAGTTTATATTGCCTGCCGTAGTGATACTTGTTTGCCTAATCTGGTAGTAATCGGTTAATTGTTTGCGGAGATATAACATAAAAACAACTTTAACTTTTATGTTGCGCTATCATAGAAAATGGCCGAGAAAATATGCTCTGTGTAGAAACATGATGGTTGTAATAGATACTGCCAGTATACAAAGTTATGTTGAAATTGGTTGCATGGGTTCGTAGGTATTATACTAAACTAAAATATTTATATAACCACCATTTTGAAAAAAAAGTATTTAACATGCTTAAAACATATAATTTTTCACGGCCTGCCATAGTGCCGTGAAATGCTTGCCAAATTTGGTAGGAATCGGTAGCTTGTTTCTAAAGATACGACATGATAACATAATTTTTTTNCCGTGAAATGCTTGCCAAATTTGGTAGGAATCGGTAGCTTGTTTCTAAAGATACGACATGATAACATAATTTTTTAATTGGCATTATCTTACAAAATGATGGAAAGANGCCGTGAAATGCTTGCCAAATTTGGTAGGAATCGGTAGCTTGTTTCTAAAGATACGACATGATAACATAATTTTTTTTATTGGCATTATCTTACAAAATGATGGAAAGAACAGTTAATGTACTAGCACATTTGATACTTGCAATGGATACTCTTAGCATACAAAGTCTGCTGGAAGTTGGTTACACGATATTGTATATATACCAAATAAACCTAGAATATTTATATGACCATAATTTTAAAATTAAGTGACTTGTCTATTTCAATTACATACAGTTATATGGTATAGCATAGTATTACTAACATACCCAATTTGAAGGAAATCGGTTAAGAAGTTTCTTGATACAACATAAAACCTTAATTATTTCAAATGGTATCTTCCAAATTGATGAACCAATTAAAATATAAATATCTTAATTCAATGCTTACACGATGCATTGTCAGCCTACCAAATTTGGTTTACATCGGCAAAATGGTTGCCGAAATATGACATAGCGGTCCATATTTTTTAATTGCAGCCATTTTGTAAATAAGTACCAGGTGTGTTTGCAAACTATGTAAGTCTTGTGTCCTTACTAAGTGTTATATGTGTACCGAGGTTGGTGAAATTCGGTTAACGCGTTCAAAACCTTTTACGGAAGGACATAGCCACCCACACAGACACACAAGCAGAAACACAGGCAGGAAAGTGATCTCATTAGCCTACTTTCCTTAGGAAAGTAGGCTAAAAAGATAGTTTTAAATACTCACGAACAAACGTATGTATGTCTTTCATTAAAGGTTTAGTGTTGTTTTCATGTAGATTAAGTGCTTCGAAAGGCTAATAGCGTGTAAATGAGCACATATTATTATCATCATTGTAATCTCTTTATAATACACGATGATTTATCGGGGTGTTAATGCGCAAGGTAGGGATATTGAACGTAGCACAGTAGCATTAGCATATAAATTAAAGAACGAATTCCATTAAAGCAGAAACTGTGCAGAAACCGTTATTTTATACAAGCCTATAAAGCCCTAAACGCCCCCATCGATCCAACCTGCGCGACCACCATAGTATTGAAATAACAAATTACTCCCAAAACACTTTTTAATGTAAATTAAGAGAAAAGTCTATCAGATAAATTATTCCAGACATATAATTAAAACTAGCAAACTCTATTTTTAATATTTAAATAATTTTATTTTTAGTGATTTGTCGGCGCTGTAGACAATAATTTGTGTTAAACATTTTTACAAATATCCTTGCACGGTGATTTTGGACTTTATAAGATTGCAAATATTTTAAAAATTAAAATTCAGTTATTCTTTCCCGACGTTCATGGTTAACGATAGCTCTTGTCCTACATCGCAGACCACCACGGCGTAGTTGGTCGTGTTCCGTTGCCTCCATTAGCGCAGCTGCTATAAAACTAGTGCGATGCTATTCCATTGTCAAATACGTACTCGAGTGCACTAGGTGAAGAAACAACAACCGTTCACCTATCTCGCCACTGGCTGAAAACAAAGATGGAGACTGCACATGTTATCTGCAATCTCGAGCATCATTCGGTTCGCTCCCCCTGTACCTGAGCCAATATGGTATAACAGGGGACCTTATTTCTGAGCGTAGATATAGAGTGCACTTCGGCTTCAGGATTTCCCGGTAATACGCTGTCACGACAGATCACGTCAGGTATCATGACGTGGAAGTGCACTCGGCCAGGCAATTGTGTCCAGAACATGTCTAGTGAGCTTGAACAGAGCTCATTAATTGGGAGCAGTTGAATGCTCTCAATAGAAAGAGAGAACGCTCTTTCCAATCGCAGTGGGTGGAGGTTCTCCACCCGAGGGCGGTTCCACCTCACCTGTCAACAGCAACGTAAGGAGTTGAATCCTGACGTGCCACCTTGATGGGGCCGAGTGCTATCCCCACTCTACAAAACCCGCTTTGTAGACGAGTCCTCTTACTAGGCGGACTAGACCGTCGATCCTTCGTTAGTATGCATCAACCCTTTGAGACTCGGTCTGTGGCAGGTCAGTACGCTTGCGTTCCACGGCAGCTGCTACCGACTTTTTCCGGCACAACAGACTCAGCCCTCC
>NQII01000300.1:78725-90584 GCA_002778355.1 Clitarchus hookeri
AAAGAGCACCGCACACCAGCTCACTCTTACACTTACGCCGGTCACTTACTGCTAGAGCTTGAGCCGGGGGATGGGTCGACAAGAGCAGACATTCCAGTAGTCACGTCAGCTCAACCAAGTTGCCAGGACCTAGTTCGCCCCTTACACACGCAGACCGGACCACAGTCTGGTTTTCAGGGCACCTGGTCCCTTCACCTTACACCCTTTACAGGCTGGTTGCCGGGCCCACAGCCCAGCCCCAACCCGGCCCCCCAAGGGCCTGGAGACTGCACAGCATGTAAACAAGCTTCTCACACCTTATGCTTACTTTGCGTACTTACTTGCACTCGTCGTGCAAGAAGACGCCTAAGAGGGTCCGCGAGTGCAAGGGAGGCTGATGAAACCATATTTTGGGACGTTCATGGAGTGCTCCTTGTTGATTTCACGGAGCGTGTTGGGGCCGCGGTGATGTACTGGTCAAATTACTCGCCTCCCACGTAGGCGAACCGGTTTCGATTCCCAGCGGGGCCGCTCCCGGATTCCCACACGTGGGAATCGTGCCGGACGATGCCGCTGGTCGCGGGTTTTCTTGGGGAACTCCCGTTCCCCCAGTCCTTGCATTCCGGCGCTGCTCCATGCCCACCTCACTTCACCTTCATCGGCTCTCAAGACCTAGATGTTAAGAGCCGCCCAAATCTCACCACTCTGTGTTTTGGAACTGGTTTCCTGGCCCGGTACAAGGTAGCGTTGTAATCGCTCCCGTTATCCCGTGGCGTTGTCACGCGGCGAGTTAAGTTAAGGGATTTGCACAATAAAATACTTGGACAGTAAACAATAGGAAGCCATTCCAACGTAATGGCTCAAGCTTGGTACAACACAATGTAGTGAGTGAGTGAAGAGATTTGAGTCATGAGAGCTGCTGGCACGGCGGTACAAAAACGTACCACGCGTGTATTTAACGAGACAGTTTAATATGAAAACGTAACGCTGGACATACTTTTACGCGTATTTGTTTATTATTTATTTATGATTCACTGCTGGTAAGGTTTATTCTACTCAGGTTGGAAAGTTCATGCTTTTAGTCTGGCTGCTAAAAATTTTCGCCACTAGGTAAGCGCTAGTGTTGCAATGTGTACCAGATTTTTTTATATTTTCTACTTTAAAAAACAAAATAATTGCAATAATCATAAATCAAATATAAAAAACTACTTAACTAAGTGAAATCTTTCTCTTTTATTATTCACGTAGCTTAAAATCTTAATTAAAAGTGGCCTCTTTGGAACACTAGAGCTTACGTAGTGGCGGAAATTTATCCTATGCTAAACTCTCCTATAAGAAAAGTCGTCTTGTTCCTAATCTAAGTAGAATTAACCTTACTGCTGGCACATTTGATAATTTTCTTAATGGGTAGGATTATCGAAATTTTTACTTATGACTGGTAATCGACACGAAAAGTGGCGTTGTAGTTTGGAAAAGACCATCACAAGTGTAACACAAAGTGCTTAGCATAGATTGCATTACATGCCACTTTTACATGAAGACAATGAGTAGGTAGAGATTTTGGGGAGTATCGTAAGTTCTTATTTGTGTTTGATATGTGGAATCGATAGACCGACAATTTTACAAAGATAAACGACACGTGTAAAGTTGCGCGAGTTTATACGTCTCTTGCGTGAAAGAAAAAATGGGACATTTATGAAAAACCTTAGTTTTTCAGTTGTGCGACATTTCTTATTGGGTGGCGATATAGAAGAAAACTGCCCAGCCACTGTTTCCGCGTGAGAAATACGAGCTAACCACATCGGCACGTAAACTTAAAAACATTCCGTTTTAAGTGCACTTCACATTCGACTGCGCTTAATGGTGGTAAAACGTCATAAACCAAACCATACTGTTCGCATGTTGCGTGGGCTTGATAGTTCTGTCGGCTGGAAGAACCCCTAATGAGAGGTTTTGTTATGAGCGAAACGTGTCGGCAAGTAATAATTCGCCTGCTTTCTCCTATTCCTTATCTTGCGCGAGGCATGATGGCTGTGACCATGTTAACTATACCCTCACAACTACAAGACTTGTAAACGCACCGCAAGTGGAATGTGCAACAAAACCGATGGCTCTCGACAATCATGTCTGAAACGAATGTTCACTGAAACCGGCAAAATGCAATTTGGTTTCGATTCAACTGGCTGGCTGACAGAGGCGCGTGTTTAAGTTATCTTACGTGCGTGTAATGTGGAGGACGAATTTGCATTAGACAGTTCGGGACATCGCAGCTATTTACGGCAGGTAGATGAGTGTCTGCGGCTAGAAATTGACATTCTGAATGACAGCGAAACCGTCCATGTGATTAATTTGCAGGTGAAAGTTTATGATGAGGGTACTTGTTAAACTCTGTATAACAAAATTGCTAATGATGAATACTGACCCACTTCCGAACTTACAGTACCTACAAATTGGTGAGCGGCTTGTCAAATTAATGGGCTTAGGAGCGGTGGGCGTTATAGGGGTAAGGATTCGGACCCCCACTAGGGTTATAAGAACACAGCTGGAATTACAATACAACCCCCAGGGACCCCTGAATCATAGTTATGCGGAAATTCCTTGTTTTGTTTTTTTACTTCTGTATCATTTCTTAAAATAGCAGTTCATTTCAATTTGAATTATTACGTCTACTTCAGTATAGGCTGTTCATGGTTAACTGAGCACTTCTGAAAGCTCTGCTTAAGAGCTACTTGCATGCACTTTGTGTATCCTTCCACCATATGTAGAATTAACATTTCCATGGGCCCGATCACTTTATTATTGTGTTGGTCAAGTGAAACTGTAAAATTATTAGAAAGTAAATATTTTACAAATTTGCTAATTCTTACATCCACGTGCATTGAAAAAAAAAGCAAAGGGAANGGGTTATAAGAACACAGCTGGAATTACAATACAACCCCCAGGGACCCCTGAATCATAGTTATGCGGAAATTCCTTTTTTTTTTTTTTTACTTCTGTATCATCTCTTAAAATAGCAGTTCATTTCAATTTGAATTATTACGTCTACTTCAGTATAGGCTGTTCATGGTAAACTGAGCACTTCTGAAAGCTCTGCTTAAGAGCTACTTGCATGCACTTTGTGTATCCTTCCACCATATGTAGAATTAACATTTCCATGGGCCCGATCACTTTATTATTGTGTTGGTCAAGTGAAACTGTAGAATTATTAGAAAGTAAATATTTTACAAATTTGCTAATTCTTACATCCACGTGCATTGAAAAAAAAAGCAAAGGGAANAATTATTAGAAAGTAAATATTTTACAAATTTGCTAATTCTTACATCCACGTGCATTGAAAAAAAAAGCAAAGGGAATTGTTTTAATATTTACAAATATTTATGTGATCATTTTAATTCAACGCGAAGTTATGGAACTACTTTTCCTCCATCGGTACCAACTTTACTGTACGCAAGCCAGTCTACGTGTCCGTTAAAATATATGCAGGTGGGGACAGTGACTTTTTTCAAAGGTTGATTTAAAAAATGGCTAGTTAACAGTAAACAGCGTATATCGATCTTATGAGTAATTTAAGATATTCATTCCGAATGGGGAGACGACCATAAGATAATGCAGGCTACGAGCAATACGCTATTATGGAAAGTTAAAACATTTCCCTGCCTGCCAAACAAGATGACAAGAATAGGCAGTAGCAAAACGCTGCACGGAGAATTACGCAAATTAACAGTAGGTAAATCTCTTAAATATGTTTTTGCGAGAATAAAGTAATATTTAATTAAATTTTTTTGTTCAGCACAAAAACATTTTTGAAATCGAAGTTGTTAACAGGCCAAATTTAATTTAAATTTCTAGGAAACATTTCGAAGAAAAATTTATTAAATTTAACGCAATCGTAGTGGAGTGCTTTTAACGGCAGTAATAAAGATTCAGTGGCAATAAATTATTCAATACCCCCTAAATTTGATTGTAGGTGTAATAAAAGTATCAACATTCTAACATAAATCATCTTTGGTAATCAATAAAATTACATTGTTTACTAACAATTTTCTTAAAATATAAGTTTGAAATAAAATCTTGGCAAGCGAAACCTCCTTCACTTGCTAATGCGCTTAGGCGCGGAAATCTATATAAAGGAGGGAGGGGGTTTGTGAAATTATAGTAACAAAGTTTCTTGTAAAAGTGGACCCCACTAGAAAAATGTTCTTTTCTACGCTGTTGATCAAAACGAAAGCCATAACTGTTGACTAGCACAAAGGGGTTGCCCTGCGAGAAGCATAGCTTACTATGTGTTTCCACTGTAATTTAACTGGCCACTATCGTTAGAACTGTTCCTTGTCACACGAACGTGGAAAACGTTCGATAACTTACGTCAATAGTGGCCGGCTTGGTATAGGTCTATGGGGATCACTANGTCACACGAACGTGGAAAACGTTCGATAACTTACGTCAATAGTGGCCGGCTTGGTATAGGTCTATGGGGATCACTAAACATATGTGCAACGAAAACAGAAGACTCGATAATGTAACATTTTAACATTTCCTCTTCCACTCAGTCTGAGGACTCAGACTTCGGTACTAATGTAAATGTAAGGAATNAATGTAACATTTTAACATTTCCTCTTCCACTCAGTCTGAGGACTCAGACTTCGGTACTAATGTAAATGTAAGGAATAGCCTATATGGAAATTACATATTGAGATAACACTTCAGACCTGCACGCGATTAAGTTCTTATATTGTGACAAATTACTCTAAAACAGGTCATTTATCTTATGTAGTTCAGGGCACTTGCAGTGTTATGTCCCAATCACGCTGTCGCTGCCACTAAACTCCGGGCCAATCACGGNTATGTAGTTCAGGGCACTTGCAGTGTTATGTCCCAATCACGCTGTCGCTGCCACTAAACTCCGGGCCAATCACGGTCCATAACCCGGGTAAGGAGGGGAAGAGAAAGATATGGTGATAACCAATCGCGTGCGAGGAATTGAGGGGGCGGAGACGGGAATTCAGGATGTAGCAGTGTTTAGGCCGCCATATTTCCACAGATATCTCAGAATCCTGGTGCTCACATTTATTAAATATACCACTATACAGTTACCCCTGGCACAACATTGTAAACAATGAATTTTGTTTGTGATTTACAAACAGGATAATTGTACATTTGAAACTACTATTTTTAATATATATTTTGTGAGGAGCATTAGGTATATTGGATTGGACAGTGTACCTCTCATACTGGGAGATAATACAAGNTTAATATATATTTTGTGAGGAGCATTAGGTATATTGGATTGGACAGTGTACCTCTCATACTGGGAGATAATACAAACTTGTTGTGAAATTTATATGAGAACTAACATTTTGTTTCCATTCTACCGATGTCGACGTGGGGTATCTCAAGTGTTTATGCTGTGCTTTTAATTGCTGAATTAAATTTTTCGTGTGTTGGGATATGTATAGACAATTCACGATTAATTGAGGANATATGTATAGACAATTCACGATTAATTGAGGACTTTTCAAAGCCCTGCATAGGATCTACTTTTCTTATAATTTTTATCCTTCCGTAATATGTAAAATCAACATTGCCATGCGCCCGATAACATTATTAATGCTCCAACAAAACGAAACTGTGGAATTGTTTCTGCTGTAGATGTGTTGATAACGTGTAAATTCGTGATCTCGTGTGTGTAAAACAAGAGAAACTTATTTTGGAAGCCACAAATTACTCTCGCAATACGTCAAGTCTTAGAACTATTTTTAATGATTGCATGGCTGCCAAATTAACTGGAAGCTTGCACGCGGTAGAATATATGCAGTTAAGAGCAGTGATTTTTTTTCAAAGGATAATTTCAAAAGTGCGTACTTTATTGTGAACGATCCATGTCAGTCTTTGTTATCATAAACAGCACACCTTATCATTATAGTAATAAAACCAATGCAGTTATGTAGTTGAAGGCGGCATCCTGCAAATCGGAATGAAGGTCGTGCGGCGAGCAACCTTTGTACACATCTAGCGCAAACATGTTCAGACATAACATTGTGCAGATTTTCTCCTTCCTAGCCTTCTTTCCAATAAAATTTCGCCTCTTGTCTTATAAAAACCAATTTTTCCTTCTCCCAGCGAGGACGATTTTCGCAGCGTCTTGGAAAACTCGCCGACTCTCTTAACTTTTCCAATATTACCTAAGTTTGTTTTGCACCGGAGACTTCCATTGAAGTTTCATTTCTGTGAGATCTGAAAAGTGCTCGAAAATATTGGCCCGTGGGGTTAATGAGTGAATGAGGCGTATTTTCCAGTCTCAAAGTATTCCTTATTTGTAGATGAAAACACTTCAGAATCTAAGTTACGAACTACTTTTCTGACACGATATACACAATTATTACGATGAAAGTTAAATGAAAAGTAAATTAACCAAGGAGTAACGTGATTTAAAAAATCGTTACTAAATTCAAACAACGCAAAAATGATTGGTATTTTTTGAACAATTATTTATCGAATATCACATTATGCATTTAAGATATTGCTTTTAAGTGCTCCCGCTTTTATGTCAGGAGATAAAAAATGGGATGGCTTGTATAATAAGCGGACTTAAAAGTTGCATAAAAAAGAAGCACACTCATAGCTTATCCCGTATTCGTGCTCTCAACGCCGTGATTCGAAGAGGCTTAAGCAACCTCTCAGGTGACCAGTAAGCAAGATCAGAGCACGATGAAAATTGATTTTAACCCTCAAGCGTGCAATTCAACGAACAATATCTATATGTGACCAAAGCAGGAAAATACAAACCTCTAGAAATCTTAAGAAAACATTTTAAAAATATATCAATTGCAAAGGAGTGACGGAGTAAATCAAGTGACGCGAGCCATGCACGTTAGAAGACAACGTTCAAAGTGTGTGTGTGTGTGTGTGTGGTTGACTAACTTTATTTTGTCAACCTATTATTAGCCATAGTAAATATCTCATAACCTCAGTCGTATTATTTAAGTTATTCCGTAAGGTCTAGCGTTGTTTTTTTTTTGTAACAAATTCATTAAAAATATAAAGCAACAAAATAGGTTATTTTTTGTTTTTAGTGTCAGAAGTCGNAGTGACGGAATAAATCAAGTGACGCGAGCCATGCACGTTAGAAGACAACGTTCAAAGTGTGTGTGTGTGTGTGTGGTTGACTAACTTTATTTGTCAACCTATTATTAGCCATAGTAAATATCTCATAACCTCAGTCGTACTATTTAAGTTATTCCGTAAGGTCTAGCGTTGTTTTTTTTTTGTAACAAATTCATTAAAAATATAAAGCAACAAAATAGGTTATTTTTTGTTTTTAGTGTCAGAAGTCGTGAAAGCTAATATCATTTTCAAACTATTTCATCGTATCTTTTTATCGCCTAATAAATACTAGTCTGTGTGTGTGTGCGCACGCACGCACGCGCGCGCGCGCGCGCAATAAGATAGTGTCTACACGTTGGTCCTGAGGAAACGCCAAATGATGAAAGGCAACTGGCGCTAAGTGGACCCGGCTGCCTCTGGTTGAGGCGAGGCAGAAGTGGAGAAGTGATAAACAGAGAGAATATTGGGGAGGGAAGGTAATAGTAGCCCAGAGAGAATATTAGGGAGGGAAGGGAGTAGCCTAGAGAAAATCTTCCACATCGTGATAGTATCAGCTAAATCTCACGTCTGAATCCCGGCGGGGTCACTCCTTAATTTTCGCACGTTGGAATCGTGCCGGACGATGCCGCTGGTCGGCGGATTTTCTCGGGGATCTTCAGTTTCCCCCANAATTTTCGCACGTTGGAATCGTGCCGGACGATGCCGCTGGTCGGCGGATTTTCTCGGGGATCTTCAGTTTCCCCCACCCTTGCATTCCGGCGCCGCTCCATACATCGCTTCACGACCATCAGCTCTCAAGACCCCGTTGTCAAGAGCCGCCCAAACCTCTAAACTCCGCTAGACTTGACTATGCTTCTGCCGGGAAATTTCTTGGTCCACCAGCGTTTCGAATCACACTTGGAGGACTCAAACGTGGCGAACTCGTGACGAACTAATACGAGTAGAAATGAAGATAGTTCCCTTTGTGAGAAATCTGCTCCTAAAGAAAGTATGGTTTTATTCCAAGTGCCTGCACGTGCTGAAAGCCTGATTTAGTCCACTCAACGGAAAGGTTCACTTTGCTGTTACTACGCATTGGTGGTCTTTCCTACGGGATGAGAAGATATTGGAGTAAGAGATTTACCAGACCGCCCCGAGGTATCCACTCTTCATCCACACGTTAGTTTACAAGAGTGTGATGTAGTCTAACCTTAAGGGAGAAGTAGAGTTGTTGGCACTGGAGGACTGTACCCGACCGTACAACGAGCAGAACTCATTACAATGTAGTACACACACTACCAAAATTGTCAGAAGTACGATTTATATAGTAGATGAAAGAAGACTGCATATTTTTTGTAACACTGATAAATATTTTGCTAGAATTCAGTCATTCTAACGTTTAAAAAAATGAATTAAAAATGGCATTTCACTATCCTTAAACAAAGTTTAAAAATCTCATTTAGTAAAAAAAAAATGTTCTTAAAGGAAGACTGATAATTATTCTAGTTATAAGTAAAAATTATAAATAATTTTTGTAATAATTTTTTTATTATCTGATTATATGTAANTGATAATTATTCTAGTTATAAGTAAAAATTATAAATAATTTTTGTAATAATTTTTTTATTATCTGATTATATGTACATCAATTTCATTTACAATATGTTAAATTTCGTGGCTGAAATGCATGTGCATGAAATAAATTATTAAAAATATATGTAAACATTATTACTAAAAATTGTATGATATAACAAGANATTATTAAAAATATATGTAAACATTATTACTAAAAATTGTATGATATAACAAGAGTAATTATTACAAGCTAGAGTAATTATAATAAATTGGCTTTAGGAAAGTAATTTTTTGCAAAATTTGCTTGATAAAGCATCCTGAATTGAAACACGCGTAAATTAGAAAAAAAAAATGGTCTCTGATTAATATATTTTGTAACATTTAAATAAATAGGGGAAAGGTGCCATCCATCAATGGACCAGCGCCACCATTGGACCACTTCAATATCTCGGGGACTATGCAGAGCGCATGCGCGTGGGACGCAGTCANTGATAATTATTCTAGTTATAAGTAAAAATTATAAATAATTTTTGTAATAATTTTTTTATTATCTGATTATATGTAAATCAATTTCATTTACAATATGTTAAATTTCGTGGTTGAAATGCATGTGCATGAAATAAATTATTAAAAATATATGTAAACATTATTACTAAAAATTTTATGGTATAACAATAGTAATTATTACAAGCTAGAGTAATTATAATAAATTGGCTTTAGGAAAGTAATTTTTTGCAAAATTTGCTTGATAAAGCATCCTGAATTGAAACACGCTTAAATTAGAAAAAAAAATGGTCTCTGATTAATATATTTTGTAACATTTAAATAAATAGGGGAAAGGTGCCATCCATAAATGGACCAGCGCCACCATTGGACCACTTCAATATCTCGGGGACTATGCAGAGCGCATGCGCGTGGGACGCAGTCANAATGGACCAGCGCCACCATTGGACCACTTCAATATCTCGGGGACTATGCAGAGCGCATGCGCGTGGGACGCAGTCAAGTACAAGCGACCGAGCCGCTACCTGTTAGAGGAATTACCGACTTGTCGGAGGACGGACGTGCACAGGATATAGTCATTTACGTTTATTATACAGTTGTTGTTAATTTTACATTTTCGTTTAAGGCTTGTCCGCTACAAGTCATTTATTACAGATTTATAATTGGTAGAGTATCTGAAAGCTTGTTTCCTGTGTAACATGTCGTATTGCAAAAGTATGTATTGATTTTTTACGCTGCACTGCAGCGTGCTGAAGACAAAATGGCGAGAGTGCTATGGTTGGACCAGTAATCAGAGCCATGGATGGACCACCGGTCCATCCATGGCGTCACAATTTGGCAGTGCACCTAACGTTAATATTACACGATACCTGTTTCTGTAATGGAAACTGGAACAGTTTTATTTATATTGATGTGGTTTCAACCTATCAAAATGATAAAATAAGCACATCAGAGTATTTTATATTCAGGTACTCTTAGTTTTTTATATTTTTTTTACTTTATCTCCTCTAGTACTAGCCATTATTTGCCGCGGCAACATACCAAAAAAAAAAAAAAAAAAACAGGAAGGGACCGAAAGATACAGCCTGGAACTGATCACTCGTCAGCAATTTATTATCTTTATGCTAGTTAACTGCTTCTCTCTTCAAACATGACGCTACTCATATATTCAACGTAGACGAGACAGGGCTCACCATTGTCCAGAAAAAAACCTAGGAAGATGATTTCTCAGAAAGGAAAATCTCAAGGGGGAGCAATATCGAGCGAAGAGCGTGGAACTAACACAGATGACGTATGCTGCATCAGTGCTTCAGGTTCCTACATCCCTCCCATGTTGATCTACAAACGGGGAAGGGCATGTGATGATTTCAAAGATGGAGTTCCGCCTGGTACTGTTTTATTGATTCAATCGTGAAAGCGGTTATATGAACAAAGATTTATTTGTTAAATTGTTGCAGCGTTCTGTTAAAACCAAGTATGCAGGAAAAAATTATTCTTTCGGATGGGCAGCTGACGCACACTAAAAACATCGAAGCTTTGCGCATCGCTCGTGAGAATGGTAATTTAATGTTATCATCACCAGGTCACACCACACACCGCCTCTAGCCTTCAGATGTCGCCTTCTACAAGCTCTTTAATACCTACTATACAGATGAAGTAGAATAGTGGCTTAGGGCAAATCCAGGTCGGTACGTCACTCAGTCAAAAGTGACTATGTTATTCGGTATTGCTTATGGAAACGCTACTACAGTGGGTATAGCCAGTTAATAGATGTGTATTTGAAGAACATCATTTTATTGCTATTTTGGTGCCCCCCCTTTTTTTTTTCTCTTTGCCAACTTAAGTGGATCTGTACAATGGAAGCATCTTGGTTTTCTTTATATCTGTGAAACTGCAAGGGACNTCTCTTTGCCAACTTAAGTGGATCTGTACAATGGAAGCATCTTGGTTTTCTTTATATCTGTGAAACTGCAAGGGACGACATAATACTGTATATATCTTGCAAAACGGGGTTTTATGTATATTATGTTGGCGTGAAAAAGGAAAGAAAAGGCTCTTCTACAACACTTGCCAATCATGTTCATTTTTTAAGTTATACTTCTTTTGGCGCGTTGAGGGTAAAAGTTTAGTGTGCAACGGAAGTTGCGCGCGCACAGTGAAACGAAATTCGACAGTGAACGTGGTAGGGGGTATGACCCAACGCGCATGCGCGTATCGTCTAGCTACATATAAACGCAAGGTAAACAACATAGCACGTGGCTATATTTAAAACCGAAAGAAAATCAGTTCATGTAATAAGCAAATTGAAATACATTTCATTTATATAGTTTGAATTCAATTATGATATGGGACAAGATCTGAATGAATATAAGCGTGAAATGGTAACNATATAGTTTGAATTCAATTATGATATGGGACAAGATCTGAATGAATATAAGCGTGAAATGGTAACATACGCAATAAAATTTTATTTTAGTCACGTCAAAGAAGTATAACTTCCAACGAGCGTACATAAGTACACGCACCCATTTTTAAAATATTTTTTTGTCATCCTTATATTAAAGGAGGGTTATTTTTAAGTCCAAACTTACATTAAAGCTTTAATGTGTTATTGATACTAGGTATTTAAATTGAAAAGTGTGAAAGTTGAAGAAATCTGAAGGTATGCTATTGCAGTTTCGCAATATATATATATATATATATATATATATATGTATG
>NQII01000300.1:92222-108374 GCA_002778355.1 Clitarchus hookeri
TATATATAGTGTGTATATTTGAGTGTGCAGTTTATAAATTAAAGAACATTATAATTGTAAATACAATAGATGTTCAGAGTTGTCCAATAATGGAACTTACATGGCCCATTCATAGAACCCTATACCCATGAATTGACCACTTGCACCTTTTTTGAAATATTTTTTCCCGTAAAACATACGGTATTTGTATATACATCAAGGGTGCTAAAGAGAAGGATTATATTATATGTATGTACATTAATTTTTTTCAATAATGTTGGTACATCATTTTTTATGATATAACACAAAATACTTACCAGGTCCATTGATGACACCTTTACCTTAAATTGTATGGCAAAATATTTTACAGTGTTACAAAATACGTATAGCCTATTCGCGGTTTATTCACAGTTCCGTATCAAAATTTTGAAAAATCGCACCATGTATGACGTGTTTGGTTCTTTCCTAAATATGTAACGTATCAAATTCGTTTAATACGTAAAAATAAATATCTTATTCTTGGTTAAAATTGACCATTTACTTATATTTTACCTATAAATTATAATATTTATTTTATATTCAATATTAATAAAAACAGGCAGAAAATAGTCCGGGCTTCAGAAAAGTTGGAAGTAACCGTGATTGGACTATATAAATTCTTCTTTCATATGCAACATAAATCATACTTCTCTAATAATTTTTGTAGTTTGTGTATATTATTTTTGATGAGTTTTGCATGTTGTACAGTCACGTGCAGTGCTCCGTTGCAAGTCACATTCATTCTCCCTTAATATCCAGTCTTGCTCATAATGGGTTTCGATTTACGTGGTAACTGAACTGGAGCTCATTAACGAGTCATGCCGAGTTTTGAGTCAAAACTTCCCGCCGCAAAAATCCATTACAAAATGGGGCTGGAGAATAAACAGTCCTTAAAAACTAGATTTAATAAAAAATTAAGTATTTAGGACGTCCTGAAATGACCATAAACAGTTATACTAGAATATGAACCTATACTCGTGTAAACAGTTGAAGTTTTATTCGTCGGTACTGTTAGATGAGTATTTGTAGGCAGGCCAATTTTGATACACTCACTTACCAGCGGCGGATCTAACTGAAAGTAATTAAAAAAGGGGGAGGGGGCCTTGAGCTTCCATCTCCACCATCTCCTTGGAGATTGATTTTGCACTAGATAAAATAAAGGCGAACCGGGTTCTATTCCCGGTGGGGTCGCCTACGGACTTTCGCATGTGGGAATCGTGCCGAACGATGACTCTACTCAACGGGCTTTCTCAGGATCTCCCGTTTCCCCCGCCCTTGCATTCCGGCGCTGCTCCATTCTCATTTCGCTTCACCCTCATCGGCTCTCAAGGCCACGATGTTAAGAGCCGCCCAAATGTCTCCACCCACCACCCTGGATAAAAAAAAATTCCTGAAACCAAGCAGTGGTTAATAATGCAGTATTACCACACTAACTCATTACAGTTACAGGAAAATTTAAAAATTATTTAGATAGTTTATTCATTTAGTATTTAAATTTAAATGCATCAATAAAACTTAATGTTAGTAAGCATGTGGTTTTAACGTAACGCACAGTGCCCCGCCCCACAAGTAGCCTACTTCTTACGGTCACCGCCTGCTTGCATAGTTTTCCTCATAGCTTGGCCGAGGAGCGCGGGAGCTATAAGGGCTACACTGGTACGCGCTACAAGAGCGCCATCGCCACTACGCGCAGGGCTCTGGAATGGCGTGCAGTGTTCTCGTACTGCTGCGTGTACCTATAGGACTTTCAGCGGTGACCCTGACATTTTATTGATGGAAAGTCTGTAGCCAAGTTCAGTACAGGCTTCCGTCATAGTTTGGCTCGTCTCCGGCTGGTATGTTTTAAGATAACGGAAGTCTGAAAAAATCCGTTTTTAACTCAATTGGATGGTTCCAAAATAATAGTTACAGCAAGCGTGGTAACTTTTACAATACCATTCCGTCCTTGTCTGGGGTATGAAGTCTTTTAGTAGGTAAACATACTGGGGGGAACGTTTAATAGTTTCGTTAAAAAAAAAAACGGGATTTGAAATAAACACTTTGCAACGTAGTTCAAGTGCCCGGCAGGCAGGCGGGCCTGTTTGAACCGCCACACAAGCACCCACACACACACACACACACACACACACACACACACACACACACACCAACAGCTGCAGCAGTGCAAGCGCGGGAGTAGTTTGTGCACGGCGGACACAGACAGGCCTGTAGTGTGAGTAAGCTCATCAGCGCGACAGTCGTGTTGGGACAAGAATACGCAATTACCCACCTGCCCTCATTTACAAAACACTGCTCTCCCACACAAAGACGTGATTGACTCCATCGGTAGTACCAAACACGCTGTACAACGTCCGAAAACACAATATGGGTTACGAAAGAGCCGAAGTCAATTACTAGAAATCTTGTGAAGAACATTGTTCGGTTTTTTTTAATTTACTGAAGTTAACATGCTTCTAATATTTTTATAGTTACATAATTCATACCCTAGATACGTAGGCTAAACTTCCCAAAAATATTAAGACTTTTTGTTGTATCCTAAACCGTCAGAAAATAATTGCAACGAAAACAAAACATTTCATCTTATATCACATTTTATGATAATTAACACTTTTTAATGATAGGAAAAATGTTAGCATTTTGAAATGTCATGGAAAATAAAATTTTATCTCTGCTTCTTTCATTGAATTGTTCCAATTTTTTAGTCTGCTGCCTATTACGTATGCAAATTTTACTACCGACTGGGCAATATTTTTGTATCTGCTGAAGCATTGCTTTTTGAATTAATTTTTACGCATATCCAGCACTGAAACTTTTTGTGATGGCAACAGAAGTAAAATTGTATTGTTGATTATCAACGTCTTACATTTCACTTCCAGAACGTCATTTGAAGGATTACGTACATGCCAGTGTAATTTAAATCTTGAAATGTTACATCCTCGGACAACTTGGGAGGGACTCCGACCGATGATACATATCTGCATAAGCGGCGCCTTCTGCTGTGAGTAGAATTTTTCCTATATTCGTCTGTTAAATAATAGCTATATCAAACAATTCATACAGGCTGAAAAAATTTACGGAAACATTATTCAAATAACTCTCTTTACTTGCCATGGAAAGGAACGCTTAAGTATTCATTTTCCACACATTTTGTGTTGTTTTATTTCCCACAGTTATCGAACCAGCGCCACTACACGACTAAGCAAGTACAAGCAACTAGGCCTTGTTCATGATTAAGGCTGGACATAAACCTTCACAAACGGTACATGAGCCCATGTTTTACATGTAATTCTAAATCAAGACCATTTAGGCTTACACCGAACACCTATCTGTCGTAGGGTTTGGGTATGTACAAGAAGATCCATATTTTTTTAAAGTTAGTTTTAAAGTTGAGGTTCATAGAAATGAAAAATAAGCGTGGATAAGAACAAATCTTGTAATACATTCTCTGTGCATTTATAAATGCAATCGCACGTTACTTTAGGATATTATTTATGCCATACCGATTTTATTGAATATAAGTAACCCTAGCTTGTAAGTTTTACAATAAAAATGGAATTTTTTAAAGAAACTTTCAGGCATGTGAATACATTGAAATTCAGTGCCCGTGATTTTCAGATGCAATTTTTATTGTGCGGGAATGTATTTGAACGGAGCATAATTTCGCGCGTTTATGCAGCGATATTATGTAAAATATATCCTCTGCGCTATTCTGATGAAGACTTTGGACACCAGCCGTAATGTTATCGTTTAAATTTGTGCCCGGTATAATATGTAGATAGTTTTAAAAATATTTTTGAGCATAGAAACTTAAAACCATTGTGCCGCCTGTTCACGTTCTCCCGCAACAGCACGACTTGCTGACACATTCATCCTTAAGGCTCGACTTCACCTCTTTTGCAAAAATTCTTCGTTTTCGCGTCATGATTTCGGATTAATAGCAATAACTGGCAATGTACGATTACAGAAAATTTACATTNAAATTCTTCGTTTTCGCGTCATGATTTCGGATTAATAGCAATAACTGGCAATGTACGATTACAGAAAATTTACATTTTACGAGCTGTTTAATATCTTTGTGCGTAATTTTAATTGTGTGTTAACGGCTTGTTGTAAAAATTTAGGGACATACTTATATTTTATCGATAATTTCCTGCCTTTTTTGCAAGCACTAAATAACATAATGAAAATTAGATACAAACGTATTAAACAAATAGTAAATCGTAAATTTTATACAATCAAACATTTCCAATAATACCTCTAAAACTGTAATTATGGCACAAAAACGAAGGATTTCTGCATAATAGGCGAAGCCGAGCCTTAAAGCAAAGCGCTGCGAATATTATTTGCAGAGAATCTGTAGTAATATTCTGGTATGAATATTCAATTTTTATTCTCAGACTTTAGTGCATGTCTTGTTGTGTGTGTCTGNATCTGTAGTAATATTCTGGTATGAATATTCAATTTTTATTCTCAGACTTTAGTGCATGTCTTGTTGTGTGTGTCTGTATAAGAGTTTTACAAGCGGGACAATTCCAAGAAGCTTAAGTAAGTTACAACTTCATTAATAATACTTGTTTAGTTCCGTCCGAAGGAAACATCGCCGCCATGCGATATCGAATTATATTTCATTGCATTACTAAAGGACAGAAAGCTCGACTCGGGAGGGCCGTGACGTCAAGGCTGCTCGTATCACGTCATCCTCGCAGCTGTCGATATCCGCACCGTCTCTCTCGCGCAGTTGGTTTCCGGCCACACGGCAGAGGGAAGTATAGTGTCATGGTCGCGAGCCATCTGCTGCGGTTCCTGGTCCGTCCTCCTGGAAACTCTTCTCGATAAAGTGAGCGCTTTTGAAATCAACTTTACAAAAAGAATCTGTTCCTACCTGCATATATTTTAATGGGCGCACTGAGTTACATGAGCCCAGTAAAGTCGGTAACGATGAAGGAAAGGTAGTTAATAAAACTTAACATAGAATTAAAAGTTTAAGGTGACCATTTGTGATAACTTAAATTATTTATTTCTCTTTCTGATTTTAAGTGCATCTTAGTGTAAAAATTAGCAGATTTGTAAAATATTTACTTTTCTAATAATTTCACAGTTTCACTTGACCGACGCATGAATAAAGTGATCACGCCCGTGGTAGTGTTAATTCTACAAAACGCGGAAGAATACACAACGTGCATACAATTAGGTCTTAAGCTGGTCTTTCAGAAGTGTCCAGTTTAGCGTGAACAGCTTTTAGCTGATGTCTGAGATGTGTGTTTATTTCAGCGGGGAGGCAGGGCTTGCAAGTAAATGGAAAATTATTGTGTTCATACACTCATCGTCAGAAGAATAGTTGTGCCCACAAGGAAGTGTCGGATTGCAATGCCATTCGGAAGGAAGGCAAAGGCCACCAAGGACAAGACATTATTACAAACCGAGACTGGTATGAGCTATATTTATTGCGCTACACATACGTATCTCAGTATGACGTCAGGCCACCATATTTGCGAACACATTCCACCAGACACCACGGTATGGCTTTGTACTGCGATAATTCATCACCTATGCTGCTTGAACATTCACTCTCAGTTCCGGAAGATTTTGCAATAGGGGTGGAGTCGCGATAGGGCGGCCAATAGCATCCCACACATTTTCAGATGAGGATAGGTCTGGCTATGCGGCAGGCCATAACAGAGTATCCATGACTTCAAGACACGCTCTTGAGATGGCAGTGATATGATGACGAGAGTTGTCCTGTTAGAATAGAGCTCTGACCTAGGCGTTCACAAATCGCAGGACCACTGGTTGCAGGACCTCATTAACGTACCTTTGGGCTGTCGTAGGGCCCATGATGAAGACCAACGGTGATCTGGTATCGTACGTATTTGCACCCCACACCATGACACCAGGCCGTTTGGACATGTGACGTGTGACAAAAAAAAACTGTTCATCTTGTCGCTGCCCACGTTTCCTCTATACACGAATGCGTTGGTCATCGTCACCAAGACAAATGCGGGACTAATCGCTGAAGATTACCCGCTGCCACTCTGCACGACTCCATTACAGTAGGTTACACCATTGCTGTCTGTGGCGCCGTTGATGTGGGAAACTCAGCGGTTTTCTGCCTCCAGAGATGGTGTAGTTTATGTCATGTATAGAAAGTGTAACGCCTGCAGATAGGCAACCAGACATACACGGACCGTTATGTGCCTCCCCAGGAGGGGCAGGAGGGTGGCAAGGCGCTAGAGCCAGTTGCCCCGGGGATAATGATCTGTCACTCAGAAGCTTATATCTTCTTGGAATCTCCACACAGTCGTGGCTGGAAGCACTGTACTGGATTCTCCGGGACAGCAGAAGAGTTTTGCTTCCTTTCGCATTTCTAACGATTATTTCACAAATATCTGCTAGTCCCTCATATTGCGAATAACGGAGGTTATTCGGAAGTACAGATAAATTGTCGAGCGTTAATCAGTGTTATAGTTCAACTAGTGGGCGATAAGCGATACGGCTGTCTCCGTTTTATTTTATGTTGACAGCACTGTGCTATTAATATCTGTAAAATGGCAAATTTGTACCACTGCATAATTTTACATTTCCAGCCAGTTAGTTTATTGAGCTGCGCACGTCTATAACAAAATTTTGTTGATGACCCCGTTACAAGTAGAAAATTAATACGAAGAAGTTTTGGTTACTAGACAACGCGAATGCAAAGGCAAATGGTTAATGTGGACNTACAAGTAGAAAATTAATACGAAGAAGTTTTGGTTACTAGACAACGCGAATGCAAAGGCAAATGGTTAATGTGGAGTTTACGATATTCTGATAGGTACCTTACTGCTACACTTCGTGCCATGGTAATTTCCACCCCGCTTATTGTTTCCCCAATACGTAACGCTGCTCCCGATAAGCAGAAATGTGAATAATATTCACGCTCCAGGACACATTTTCAGGTGCAAAAACCCACTAGTCCACCGCGGCAGTTAGAAGTCGAACAATGTGCAGAAGTGACAGGAGAGACATTTGGCGTCAGAAAGGTGTTAGCTGTACAACCGCTACCATCGCAGACGACATGGATGACAAGAGGTGCTTGATTTTTTTTATATTAATATCTGGGAAGCATCAAATTATGACTACAACGATACGTGAGTGAGCTAAGACCAAATTCAATATCTGTACTGAAATTAAGAATTTTACTAGTTGAGAAAAGTTCCAACATTGAGGAGCTAAATCGTAGAGCAAAAATAGCGCTCTCACTTGGAACAGTTCGTCCTCTTGCTGCACTAAACGACGAATTTGCAGCAGTCACCTCAAAAATAACAGGCGTGAAAAATATGTTATGTGACATAGCACAACAATCTAATGCAAGGTGGCCGCAACTAAAACTCAAACTCTCCTAAAATCGGAGTTTTCCCGTCATTCTTCCTCAGCAAAACGGCCAGCGTTCGACATGTGTGGCTGTCTCACACAAACTCCGCACAAAATGAAATTAATTATACTTTAATAAAGGCTAAACAGGACGTAGTCGCGGATTACCTGCGGACACCACAACTAAGGGTTCGTTATTCTGCAAAGAAAATTGTTTACAAGGAGAAATGATGACTGACCTATATATATAACCAGTGGCGACCAGCGTCACTTGCTAAACTTAATTGCTTTACATTAAACCATATTCCTGCAATATCAGATGTTTTACATTATTTGATGTAAATCTTAAGGATATGAGTTTATTCCACTTAATATATATCACAGTAGTAACAAAGCGGCGAGTTTTGTAAATATTTCTATGTGAGATGCCACGAACTTTATGTAAAATAAATGACATTTCATTTCTAAATGGTTACATTAATTTCATAAATAAATGCATTAAATTTCGTAATTATGACGTTTCTCCCTATTGGTTAGTACAACTGGCATATATTTTAGAAACTTTTCATGAATTTGCAGATATAGATATTTTATGGAGTTCTTTTATTTTAAAGCGTAGTCTATAATCATATTTTCGTTATGAGACTATTAAACAAAATTCAAAGATTTGTCTCAATTGAAAATTTTAGTCGGCTACGATTTAGAAAACAAACTAAAGCTTATGTACTTCTAGGATTTGACGTCTCAATGAACATCATTTTTTAATATGTGTTAGATCATTATTTAACACAATTGCGATCACTGGAGAAGCATGCGAGACTTTTCCAGATCAGGTGAATAATAAATTATTAATCACATGAGAATAAACTTACACTACCACCCTGCCCATCGATCCATACACCACGCGAGCCAGCTGTGCCGCGGAGGTCGGTTGGCTCATGCTATCGTGTCTCTCATATAAGTTGGCGAGGTTTTGACAGTTCGACGAAAGTAGCACCAAATGTTTACTTTTCGTTTATGTATCCTTTCGCCATCAGCTGATGCGTCAAGTGGAGGCTGTATTTTTTATCAACACGCTGTCAGCTAATCCACTTACCATTGTACTGTAATGCGAAACAAGTTTTAAGGTATTGATAGACTGACATATGTCTAAAAAATTCATAGACTTTATAAGTAAAAATTAAAAAACCTTGCAAACAATTTATTATTTGCTAACTTTTTTCTAAATTTATCCGATACAGCGAATTTGGGTTAACATTTGAGAGACGGTAATTTTAGTTCTTATCACACTTTGGACGTTACAGCTAACATGTTAAGAAATTAAATAAAATAATTTTGGGAACTTACTTGACAACGCACATTCATTCGCCAACTCACCACCGGCAAAGCGGGCGGGACAACAACATGGTGTGTAATGGACGTAGACGTAACGAATACCGACCCAAAGGAAATTACTAGTAATCAAAATCGTTGTACACGGAAATACATGTTACTTTAAAAATTATACAGAGCTCGCGGAAAAATAAAACTATTGGCATATGTTCGTAAATTTGTTATTTTACACAAGAAAGCTATATTTTTCTGGCTGGTTAGTGCTTCGGGAAAGAGACAGATGGCAGGTAACGCTTTTGTGAGCCGAGCGTGTCTCTCAACCGGTAGCAGCATGTTCGCCTGCCTCCTGATCTCGTCTTTTTAAAAATTGACTTTTCTCCTATTACTGGTTCGAAACGGCACGACTTTGAAATATATTTAGTCAAATTATTTGAAAAAAAAAATTCAACAATACCCTGCTATATTTCTTTAGGCTTTTGGAATTAATATCAAGCGTGTATGGAAATCATGGATGGAGAGTGCGGATACGATGTGAAAAGAACTCCCAAGGTTTGAAGTTGTTTCATTTTAATACGGATCGTTTTAATGTGTATTTCATTTTGAACACCTATGCATTACTACTTTAGCACGAAGTTTAGTTTGTAACACTAAAAACCGCTGTTTTATGACAACGTAAAATAAAATGTATTAATTAATCTAAGAACTCTTTCTTATCCGCTTATTTTCTGCTTGTCTGATGTGCGTCGGCAGTGCTCTCAGAATAGCCAACGTAATATTAATTTTTGTTCGTTCAAGCATCAGCTGATACAGGATTTTGTAAATGGCACGTTTTTTTTTTGTTTACTAACTTTTTATCCTAACTGGTAAGCCATCCCTATTATTACTGGCTACATTTATTATTTTGAATTTAAAGTTACTGTAAGAGAAAATGTTATTTAATTATTTATTGAATAATTTGGTAAAATAAAATGGGCTATGGCTTTTAAAGTTACTGTTTTAGGTTTTGTTTAGCTATCTCTCTAGTGTACTTAAAGTTAAATTAATTAGGAAATAGGATGTTACACTTTATTCTTTCCAGGATAGTTTACTTATTTTATTTTGGTTTACTTTGGGGAAAAAGGGGAGTACCCCCTGTAAAAAACCCCGATGAACTGTTTGCAGGATTTAGTTATTATGAGCTGCTGAGGGCACTCATTGTTTCCATTACTATGGTGAATCTTTCGGCAGCTGATGTTGTGGTTGTTAGTCGTGCATTTGCGGCTTTGATGTGTACTAATAGTGGTTGTATGTAGTTCATGAATGTTTGGAGTTCGTTAAGGGCTTGTGTTAGTTCTGAGGCTATGTCTTGAGTTGCTGGTATGAAGTATGGCACGTTGTTTGTTTTGCATACTTCAAATTGTCACTCACTGACTGTCAAAATCTCACCAACGTATATGAGACAGATAATTATAGTTGTCTCCAGGAATACGGGACATGTGACGTCCGCGCTCGCCCTTCTTTGTACCGTTAGACATTACTCACACGGCCTTGCTCAGCCCAACCTCCCATCTGGTTAGAAGAAGCTAGGTCACAGACGACTTAGATATAAGCTAGGTAATTGTACGACAGTCAACTGTGTTGAAAAACGGTCACACCTAGTTTTCAGAAAACCGCGTATTTATTTCGAGCAATTTTCAACTTTGTTCCTCACTGACTGCTACGCTGGGGAATATGTAAGCGTATACAATGAAACGTAATCCTACTCGTGTATTTTAAACAAACGTTCTGTTTAAATGAGATATTTATTGTGCGTTAGAAGCAGTATATAACATAAAAGAGAGTATCCAACAAAAATAATGGAGACTGAAAACGCTCACAGTGAAATTGTTTTAATTAAACGGTTCATGTTGTAAAAGTGAACTGTCAAGCAGTTCTTTCATTCCCAGTGGTAAAACTATCAAACCATAGATTTGTATTTTTTTAGAATTGTTAAATTAACACAGAATTATTTGCTTATTATGTTTAGCAACTAAATATTTACAGCCATGTGATCCAACTGCGATTACTGAAATATCTTCAGCCATTATCAATTTACCGGGTTCTTGTTAACCTTTTCAATTCATCACTTCAATGCGAATTAAATCTTAGATTTCGGACGTTCCGTAAATAAACTGGAAAACTTTTCTTTCCACTGAATGTGTGACATAGTCACACTCAGCATACTGTTCGAAGAAGGTGGCATGTTATTTTTTTACGTTAATTTTTTTATTCCCTGACCTAACAATGGGAAAAGATGTTCAAAGGAATACAATTAAACTTCTGGGCCTCACAATAAATATCTAGTTCTACATATTTGACAGTAATAGTCCACTGTAGTAAACAGCTATGGGTAGCATAGTTGGCTGGGGCGCCACCTTACAGTTCAAAACATCCAATGTTCGAATCCCGAATAATACGAGGATGTACAGGTTTTAAGTATAAAGTTACGTTATTTTTAATCATGTGTGGTCTTATCCCCCCCACCCCCTTCCCATAAAAACCACACCCCTCCCCGACTCCTAACACGAAGTAAAGCCTTTAATAAATAACTATTTAAATATTATTCCCGTCTGTAGACTGGTCACGTATTAGTATCCGAGTTGAGGCATTTCAGTGAAAACGTACTGGTTATGAACCTTTCGCCTCCAGCACGGCCTAGTTACCAAAATTTAAATTTGTCATAGTGATTGGTTTCGAAAGCAGTAATATATGCCACGAACACATGTATTTTGTACGGATACAGTTACGAAATACGCGGCAATATGGAGATAATGCTATGAAAATGCTTCTTTGAACAGTACTGTTTATGCAGCCATTCATCATTCGCTGGTTCTCAAGTGTCAGAGAGTTTCTGGGCGCCACTCTGTCTACATAACTCACAAGTTTCCATCCACGGCAGGTGGCTTCTGCTAGTAGTTGCAGAATACGCCACCACACACCAACATCAGCACATCCTAAGGCGAATTTGATTATTCCAGTAGTTTAATTGTTCTTCGATTACTATTCGTCCTGTCTACATTAAACCAAAATCATATTAAAATGGTAAGTAATATATATGGTTGTTAAAAATTTAGTGCTTCCAAGTCTTTAACTTTATGTTATATGGCCAAATATATAAAGTTGTTTAAAAAACACTACTAACAATAAAATCCCCCCCCCCCCGGAATTTTTTATTGATGATTTCTTATGGGATCACGAATAACCTTAGACGAAGGTTCACTCTTTTCTTAGAAACAAATTTGGTTCGAAAATTTTGTTTAGGAGAACAAAATATCAATGAACTTCATAGAAAATTAAGTGATTCAGAGCGATTTTTGTATTTCGTTAATAACATTTTGCAATTTGAACCCCGAAGATAGTTTAATTAAATTTTATGCCAAATTAATTCGTGTGGTGTTTACGTGTATTGATGGTTGTAGAGTAACCAGGATTCCAGCTCCCATTCGACCTTAAGCTCCCATTCGACCTTAAGCGCAGTCGTAATGGTCTGCGTGTACGCAGTCCTGCGTCATGCAGCCATCTGCCAACGGCACGGACACTCTTTAAGATGCTGCAGGGATGGTATCATTGCTCGCAGGACATCCGCAATTCGTGGCGGTCGGGGCACTCTGCGCATGTCGGACAACCCGTCGGTTCTCCCTCGGCGTGGTTCGTGGACATCTCCATCTCCCAGAAGCCGCGTGGCATGCCTGCTTGCCTTATTTTACTCACTGAAGGCCAACATCGTGCTACGGTCGATATCCGCACGACCCGTACAGCGTCGTAGTACGGCGAAATAACTATCCCTCTCCCAGGCCCCTCTAGAGCGCGTCCAACTGTTCGAAGTGCCGTCGAACTCGTCTCCGAGGCATACCGTACGCCGAACCCTCATACGCCACCGAATGGCCTTGGTGTCATGAGACCAGAAGCCTTGACTCCCATAACTCACAGGGTGTTTGTAAAACAAATGCACCCCGACGCATACTCAAATCATTGGGTCGGTGGCGGGGCACCGTATAGCCGTTTTTTGTTGGGCACCGAACCCGTATTAAGGCTGTTTATTGATGTTGCCTATTTTAAAGTATAATTCCGTGTTTTTGTGTTCGGCGGGGGACTGAATCTCCCCTCCAGCCTCCCGGCTGGAGTGAATGTCAGTGTCGTGATGTCTGTCTAACATGTTGGCCTGTTGTATACAAGTGTGATCATTAATCTCGCATGCAATGTGTAGGTGAGTCCCTAGTCTCCCGGGGCAGCCCTAGGGGTACGTTTCATCGTGTGGTCGTGTAGTGATATTGATAAATCATTGTGAGTATGCTAGAAGGGCCCTTGGTACCAGACTATTCAGAATCCAGTCAAAGCAGAGCCCCCCCCNCCCCCATCACTTCTTCACGACCTGATAGACTAACAAGTCGGTGCGTCATTATGAGTAGTTAGTGTTGAATATAGTATATATATGTATGTATTTATGTATATTTATATATATTTTTTGTGTTTTTTGTAGTTAGTATTTTTAATTTTTTAGGTATTTTAATTTTATTTTTATTATTTAAAAGAATTCATTTGTTAAAAATTGTATTTAGTTCAGATTATTTAGTTTGGTTAGGTTAGCCCCCCCCCCCTCCCTAACCCCTAGCTCGACTGGCATGTGTGTCTCTCGACCTGGAAAACGAGTGGTAGTTGCGGCTATTTCCCACCTTTCCCGAGTTCCCACATAACCAGCCTGGGCAGGGCGCCCTATGTGACCGGTGCAGTGTACCTGTTGGCCTTTCGGAGTGGTGTAGAGAGTAACTATTGGTGTTGTCTCTAGCCCTGTGTGCGGACGACTGCAGTGTTTCGGCTAGAGCTATTTTTTTTTAATCTACCCTATTGTTAAGTATTACGTGTACGTTCGAGGTAGGCACGGAAGTTTAATGCGTCTCGGGGCTAGGCCCCATACGCGTACAAGGGAGAGGATTCATGCAAGGGGGCTTGCATCGCAGCAGCGAGGGATTAAGGCAGCCATGGCCGCGATTGGGGCAGTGAACTGCATCCCTGAGTGTACCTGTAGCTGAGGCTATAACTAAGAAGGGGGAGGGGAAAAACCGGCATGGGCACCGTAAAAACCCTCTCGACAGGAAATANAGAGAGTAACTATTGGTGTTGTCTCTAGCCCTGTGTGCGGACGACTGCAGTGTTTCGGCTAGAGCTATTTTTTTTAAATCTACCCTATTGTTAAGTATTACGTGTACGTTCGAGGCAGGCACGGAAGTTTAATGCGTCTCGGGGCTAGGCCCCATACGCGTACAAGGGAGAGGATTCATGCAAGGGGGCTTGCATCGCAGCAGCGAGGGATTAAGGCAGCCATGGCCGCGATTGGGGCAGTGAACTGCATCCCTGAGTGTACCTATAGCTGAGGCTATAACTAAGAAGGGGGAGGGGAAAAACCGGCATGGGCACCGTAAAAACCCTCTCGACAGGAAATAAGTTCAAAATTTATTCATGCATTAATAAAAATGCTAAAGGAGGCAGCAGGTGTGGATTTCATTCTTTTTATTGATGAGTTGAAAATTTAGAAGAGAAAGGGGCGGGGCTGTAATGCTAGAGTCATGTAGTTTTATTAACCGTGTTAAATTCTGTCCCAGACCTATCAGAGAATTCTAAGACGAAAAGGTGTATGTATTGAGTTAAATAGTTTACATTTTACTACGATTTGGGGCGTTTTATTATGGTTA
The DNA here is from genome assembly GCA_002778355.1 of Clitarchus hookeri. Classification (NCBI taxonomy): domain Eukaryota; kingdom Metazoa; phylum Arthropoda; class Insecta; order Phasmatodea; family Phasmatidae; genus Clitarchus; species Clitarchus hookeri. The sequence goes on from NQII01000300.1 coordinate 106,631, forward strand.
TTATTTATTTATTTTTATGATTATTATAGTTTATTTTATTTTAATTTTGTGTATAAGTTAGTTTTGTCCCAAACTATTTGTTTGATTAATGTGGTAAAGTAGCGAGTGCTGTGAGAAGCAGTATCTGCTTCTCCTGAAGTGTTGTCATGACTTTCGCCTGTGCGATTATGGGCCTAAAGTGGTCCATTAGGGTGCCTAAGTGTGTTTCTCGCAAAAAAAAAAAAGCCACCAGTTCATGAATTTCTGCAAACGTGGCCGTATTTTCTATTGTAATGTTGTCCCTTCTCCTGTATTGTTGTGATTTTTTCCTTTTCTGTTGTGTGGGTGCTTGTTCCGTGCGAGTGTTTTTCCCTGTTCAGTCTGCCTTTTTTGTGAATGGAGGGGAGGGAATTCAGCCTTTGACTGAATGTTTGCTCGCGTGTTTTCCCAGATTTCCTGCCTAATGTCTCGTGTTTGTTTGGTGGGTTTATCCTTTGTTTGCGTGCCTCAATGTGCCTCTGGATTACTTTGCATTGTTTCCATGCAGCTGAGTGTCCTGTTTTTGTGCAGAGTGTACATTTCCCCTTTGCTTTGTCCTGCTCTTTAATAGTGCAGTCTGGCTTTGTGTGCGGTCCCATACAAAGAGCGCAGATTGGCCGAAGTGTGCAGTATTTCTGAGTGTGGCCCAGTGCACAACATCGCATGCACGGCACCACATCTTCAGCGTGGTGTCTGTACAATTTTATGGAACTGACGTGTAAAATAGTGTTGATATTTTTTTTCAGTACGTCGAGATCATCGTGTTCATGTACTACAGCTAGTGTTCGGAATTTCCGGACAGAAATTGGACTAAAATCATATTCTTTGAACTCTTTTGTTAAGTGTTGTGTGTCTGCGTTGTGTGTTCGTCCTTTCATGACTATTTTAATTTGCATTTAGTTTTTTTTTTAGCGCGCGTGTAAACATTATATTATGATTTTGTAGGAACTTGCAGAAAATAGAGTGCTTCTCCTTTCTTACAAGCACCTTGACGCTATGGCCACTCGTCAGGGCGCCAATTTAACTTGACGGCGCTACTGTTGTGCGCCAATTAAATTTGGCGCTATTCCCCACCTGTGGCACACAAGAGTGGTTCATAGGGTCGGAGTTAATTCCTCCAGGCACAGACTATAAGGTGCCTGAAGGTTGAGGGTATTTCAATAATGTAGTCTTTTGGTGTTTCATTTTGGAGGATGGATATATTGTCTCGAGTTATAAAAAAACACACAGAAACACTTCCGAGGTGCGGTACTCTAATTTGGCTACTCGTATTAACTGGGGGTCACGTCGTGGTGGAGGGGGGCTTCTCTGGATGGCGACTTGATACTTAACTCTGCTGTTGGTGCTGGTATGTGTCTGCGGTGGGTGAGCTCCGGCGATGTGGGCGGCCTTGTAAAAGGCCCGCGTTTTGGTGTCGTCTCACTTGGACTGCTGTTCTACTGACGTACTCATGTACTGAGGTACTGTTGTCGCCGGGAATCCGAAGTACCCCGGCCGCACGCAGCGCGGCTGCTCTCTCTGCGCGGCGATATGCAACTCTTCTGCTCGAAGGTCTACTGATTACTGCTCTCCACCCTCCCTGCAAAGAGGCTTATATGCTCCCTAGCCTCCCTCTCTAATTGTCGGCACGTGTCGCCTTGTTTGGGGCGAGGGGGCAGTGGTAGGAAACAGAACAATGCATTTCAAAAATGTGGCCTGGTTCCCTGAAGGTTGGGGTGGGGGGGAG
>NQII01000300.1:109409-135166 GCA_002778355.1 Clitarchus hookeri
GTTGGGTGGCAGCACCGCACTAATACTCCTAATACGTCACTAGTCAACCTTCAGGTGTTGTCTGTTGGTGACTGTGATTTTCATAAAGTGGTTTTCGCCGAATTTGAGCTTCATGTATTTAAGTCTCGAGGTGTCAGGGATGTACACGGGGGGATCGAATAATTTTGGACATGAGTTACAGCCGTTTTGGAGCTTTCCTGGCTATCACTTGAAGAGTTTTACCCTCTCAATGCTTAGAAGGCGTTTTTTGTTGGAACAGCCGCACGAGGTTGCGTCTAATTTCCTGTTGGTACTGCGTGTCTCCTGCTTGGTTGGTGCCAATCTGTGTTGTGTTGTGCTGTGTTGAGCTCGAAGTAGTGGAGGAAGGAGGGACAGCAGTCGTCTTTCTCCTGTGCTGCTTACTTCCAACTTCCTGTCGCCCTGCCGACTCCATCGTGTCCTCGTGTGCCTACTAACCCAAAGACATCGGTACCTGACCCAGCTATGTCCATCTCATATATGAAGGCCACATTCTTGACAGTTGTAGATCGCCGCACCAATGTTTACTTTTCGTTTATGTATCCATTCGCCATCAACTGGTGCGTCAAGTGAAGACTTTGATGCGACGAGTCAGCGCGTCCAGGAGGTACTGCTTCGTGCGGCAATTGGTGAACTACTTGGGTGGCGCGGCAGGCGGCTAGAGAGGCCTCGGGCGAGTGTAGGGTCGTTCGTAAACGATGTACACGAAATATATGTTACTTTAAAAATTATGCAGAGCTCGCGAAAAATAAAACTATTGGTATCTGTCCGAAATCTGTTAGCATTAAAGCTTTCTTCTCTGGCTGGTTATGCTTCGGGAAACATCAGATAGGTAGCATCCACATCCTGTCCGGAGCGAAGTCTGAGCTTCTTATTTTGCTCAATAGATAGCGTATTTTTTAAGTTGACTGTTCTTCTATTACCGACTCGGAATGACACGAATTTGAAATATATTTCTTTACATTATTACAAAAAATAATTCAACAATATTATGCAATATTTCTGTATGCTTTTGGAATTAATATTAAGCACGTAATGAAAGCGGGGCCGGAGAGGGGCGATTAAGAAGTGAAAAAGGATTTGAAATTGTGTTTCATTTGGATACGGATAGTTTTAACGTGCCTTTAATTTTTAACACCTATACATTTCTACATTAGCACGAAATTTAGTTTCTGACACTAAAAACCGCTGTTTTATGACCACAATAAAATGAATGAATTAACCTAGGAACTCTTTCTTATCGCGTGTATTTTCGGCTGGTCTAGTGTGTGTTGGCAGTGCACTCAGAATAGCCAACGTAACATTAACTTTTGTTCGTTCGTGCATCAGCTGATACAGGATTTTGTAAATGGCACGTTGTTTGTTTCGAATGCATCAAGATGCCACTCACTGGCTGTCAGAATCTGGCCAACTTATATGAAATGAAGCATACCTGAAGGGTAGCAAGGCTAGACCAGAAGGGGAGAGCTAGCCTTCCCCAATCGCTGCCTGGTTGCGAGTATGGCGCATACTGTACGCCGCCGCCGTTTTTCATCATTGCCGAAGCTCAGAGCGAGGGTAGATCAGGCCCCGTGAGGGGCCCCTTACCATCCAACGGGGTTTCATATGACCCACAGGAGATTAGGAAGAAGCAAGATTAGCCCCCCTCCCAACTCCCTGCATCATCCCAATCTGTAGTTACGGAGGTTGCCCTCCGCAGCTAACATTTAATGGGCCAACTGAGTTTCCCCAGCAAGCCCGGTGTTCCTTTAATATTACCCTCCCCTCCCCCTGCCATCACAGGAAAAGAAGAGGGAGGAAGCATTGCCTAGGTAGTTGACTCTACACTTAAGTTCTTAAATAAAACGGGAATTTTTAATATTGCAGGTTTTTAATGTATTAAAACGGATTTTAAACGCCAAAGTTTGTTTTAAAGTTATCGTACATCGTAAGGGAGTGATCAGTGAATGGTTTGAATAGAAAAATAAGTTATTTCATAATCGGTGATTTTAAGTAACTGGTATCTAAAGAGTGTTTCTAAAAAGTGATTTGAGGGTTCAGTTTTAATTAAAAATAGCATTGAAAGTTTAATAGCAGGTTATTTTGTATGTTGAGGAATTGATGTGGATAGATAACGCTTATTTCCTCACGCGTGTGTGCGTGTGTGTGTTACTCTGCCGAGCGAGAGAAAGTTGGGTAGGAAACTTGGTTTTAAAGTATTTTAGTCGTGAAAAAGACGCTGAAGGCGTGTAATTTAATGATTTAAAACAGTTTGTTAAGCTATTTGTTCAATAATACTTTGAAGAAGTCATTAGTTTTGAGAAAGAATGCTTGAAAAACGAGTTGAGAGTTCGCGCGGTAGGCGGGGCGTTCCGCTGCCACTTCAGAGGTGACAGCACTGTCGTCTTTTTACGTGAAGCGCATTTTAAAGTTGATAATTATTGTCGGGAAATTTTATAGCCTTTAATTCGGGTTGTAAATTAGCTAAACTAATTTATTTTAATATGTTAAAGCAGGGAAGAACGTTTTCCTTATATTTGTGCCCCGTTAATAGTCTTAAATTGATTAAAAAAATTTCTGTTAAATATTTGCGTTTATTTTACTTGTCAGAGTATGTATTTTTGTTTCTATTTCCAGGAGTTCCCCGGTACAACTTGTGAGGGAAGGATAAAGTTATTTTTAATCAGAAAAAGAGCTAAGTGCTTCCAGAAGTAAGAAGGATTTTTCTTGAGGTGTTGTCAGTGATTGGCTTCTTGCCATGTAGGGGCGGAAGTGTGCCATGATGGCTGAGAAATTGGTCTCCGACAGGAGCCGCATTAGCGAGTTCGTGTCTTGGAGTGCTTCTCCCAGTCTTCCTGCCACTTCTGGGGTTGTCAAAGTTTGGTTGCGGAGCTGGCGGGGATCTGTGTGCGTGATTCCTGCACGACTGTGGGTAGAGTGGGGATCATGGCTGGTTGTTGAAATCCTAACGACGCCTGCGCGTACGAGAGACTGCGTGGCAGGTTTTTTTGCATCAGAGATTTTCTGGTAGTTAGCCAGGTTCCTAGCCGACGCTGAGACTAGCTTAGGTGTTTGGTTTTGTTTCGCCTTGAAGTTTTGAGCTCGTGTTTGGCGTGTTTGTGTCTGCTCAAGGTATTTGGGACAAAGTTGTGAGAATGCCTCGTGATTGCCTTCGCAATTACAGCAAACCGGGTCGGCTTTGATATTGGGACACTCACTACTGAAATGTGGCCCGGAGCAGTGTGAACATTTGTATTTCAAGCGACAGTATCTGTATGTGTGTCCAAATAACAAGCAGTTTCTGCATTGGAGAGCATCTTGCGGACTTTTCCTATAGACTCGCGGGTGCACCAAGGTCATATTAAGTCAAGGGGTGGCGCAGATTTTTATCTTGCGCGGCCGTTACGCAGAAGAATCGTTGCGACTACAATACTATCTTTTCCGGGTTTGTGGGGTCTCTGGGATCAGCTATTGGTTTTTTAAATTGATAAATTTTTTGAATTACATAGCCGCGGTCTTCAAGATCGCTCTTTGTGCCTTCTACTAGGGTGCTAGGCGCTAAGTCAAACACCACTTTTTGAGGTTGTTCTGAAGGACAGCTGAAGGTGTAGAACTTTACTGAGTGGCGTTGCAGTTCTTCATCTGCTTCCTTGAAGAGGACAAAATCAGATGTTAAAATATGGATTTTCTGGCCGTCACGAGTGATGCTTAAGGTGAAGCCAGTTTTTGGAATTTTGCTTAATACTTTTACTAATTTCGAGTGGTGTTTGGTGTCAGGTACTACAATGCGATACACGTGTTGTTTTCCCAGCTTGGTTTCGTTGACACGCGGCTGTATGCGGGCTTGTGATTGGCCTGAGGGGCCAGGTGCTGATGTGGAATTTCCGTCTGGGATTCCAACCGTGGGGGAAACCGGTTTGAAACCGGAATGGTCGGTGTCGTCTCTAACGGTGACCGGTGGAGGCGTTTTGTATCACCTTGGTTTTCTTTTCTTTCTTTGTGCCTTCTCTGGCATCGTTGTTCGTTCACAGTTGTTTAAAATTCCATTTCTGGATATTCGTGGGGTTGTTGGAGGTGGCTAATAACACTTAGTGTTGTTACAGCCGCAGGTGGAGTTGCAGTGCAGACCCCATGCACTTGGATTGCTCCGGGCGAAATGAATTGGTCACCAGCATACATCGCGCCACCGACCAGCCCCGGCCCCAAGGGGGGTGAATGGGGGTGGGGGAAGTAGACTGGAAAACTCCTGGAGTGCGCGTGTTTTTAACTTGCAGTGTGCCTAAAAGTTATTGTTAGTCGGTGCAGTTTACTGTGGCCGCTGACCCACTAGGGGCTAGGCTCGAGATGACCGGTTTGTGCCAAGGGTGTGTGCCGCGATTGACAAAAGCCAAGAGGCGTTGTGGAGAGGCGAGCTCCTCCACGTACGTTGTTGTCGACTCACAAGCTGCGAAGCGAATGCGAATTGCATACTGTACGCATGCACTCCGGGACTATTTTATATAGTTCGGTAAGTACAGCGATAAGACCCGCCCTTGCTGACGCCACTCGCGCCGCCGAACGTGAAACGTAAATCATCTGCACGTCTCACAATGTCAAACCTGCCCACCATGTTTCATTACTCTAGGTTGGTTCCTTGTGTGTGCAACTATTGTTTTGACGATGAGTATACTTACAAGAGTTTCATGCAGGCGAAACCTCTGCGGGCAACGTACACTGCAATTTTATTTTGTATTTTTTACAAACAGTTCTTTGGAATCAAAGTGCCAAGATTAAGTTTATAACATTACAAGTATATTCGAGCAAATTTACAACACGTTACAGGGGAATGTATGAAAATAAATACGAATATTTTACATGCAAGTATTGTCTACTTCAAATTTATCATAAACATTCATAGACATACACGATATTCTATGTTTCATAAAACAGCAGAGTGCTGTACTGATGTAAAATTTCGCTTGTAGTGATACAAATACATTTTTGGTAAGTAGTTCTAAAAAAATTGTATTTAAAACGTAAAAAGAAAAAAAACTGAGAAGTTAAGCTCTTGAGGTTTTGGATTTGAGTTCCGGACAAGAACAGCAATATAGTAGGTAGCTCGTAATGGCACTAGATCTTGACAACCGATCAGGGTGAAACTAGATGGACATGAAGCAGCGCCGGAATACAAAGGTGGGGGAAACTGCATATCCCCGAGAAAATCCGCCGACCAGTGGCATTGTCCGGCACGATTCTCACTTGCAAAAATCCGGGAGAGGACCCACCGGGAATCGAACCCACTTCGCCTTGGAGGGGTAAAGCACTTTAGCCGCCACACCACTGTGGCCCGACAATGTTAGGAGGAAGGATATGCCAAAAATAGACTACTTTAATGCAAGAAGCCACCCCGTCCCATAGCGACTAACAGGCCTATTACCTCGGCCAGCCCGAATAATGGATGATGTGAGACGAGATAGGGGTATAGATGCAATGTAATGAAGACGGTGGAGGAAACGGGAAAGTCCCGAGAAAACCACATACCACGGCAATGTCCGCCACACTCCTTACATAAGAGGGACCACGGTGGTTGAGCAGTTAGCCGGCTCGCTTCCCACCAAGACGAACTGGGTTCAACCCCCCGCCGGGTCACTCCCGGATTTTCGCATGTGGGAATCGTGCCGGACGATGACGCTGGTCGTCGGGTTTTCTCAGGGATATCCCGTTTCCNGCCGGACGATGACGCTGGTCGTCGGGTTTTCTCAGGGATATCCCGTTTCCCTCGCCCTTTCATTACGGCGTTGCTGCTCCATACTCATCTCAATCACCCTCATCGGCTCTCAAGACCTCGCTATTAAGAGCCACTCAAATATTTTCACTCACACTATTTTCACTTACATAAGAATTGCCCACCCGCCGGGGCCTGGGAAAGAGCCTGTGACCCCTGAGGTGAGATGCCTGTGATTAACTGCTCGTCGCACCGATAGTACCACACACCTCACGCTAATTACCGTACGAGATTCCAGACTCTCGACACAGGGACACACCGCCACTTATATAGCTGAGCTGAGCTGACGCCAGAAGATTCTTCGTACCTCGCTTCGCGCAGAGAGGGAGGAGGGGTGACGACCAGAAAATTCGCGCAGCGACTACCCAAGATAGCTAACCTTCCAAGGACTGGAGCGGCACTAGTCCTGATAGCCTTATCGCGGCAAGTTTCAGTGGTATGCTGTGGCCCGTTTGTAAATCTGCGTGCTTCTCTGGTCACCGGTGATGCCCTTGGAGCACTGCACTTTGCACGCCCAAGGGGGAGGACAAAGAAAAGGACGCAGAGCGGCTGCATGTATTAATACTTTACCATACAGTCCTCAAATGAACGGAAAAAAGTGAATGGATAAATCATACTTTTNGCGGCTGCATGTATTAATACTTTACCATACAGTCCTCAAATGAACGGAAAAAAGTGAATGGATAAATCATACTTTTTATACAAAATTCACACAAAATTAGCTGAAACTAATTTACCTCACTATCTTTAGGGTGAAGCTATTCTAGCATCGCCATACGAGCTTAACAGGTCTCCAACAAAAGCCACCAAGGAAAAGTTCCAGCGGCCGTATGGTATGGGAGAATACTTATCGAAGCTGCGAATTTTTTAATGCCGAGCACGGTGATTAAAATAATTTCAAAGGGAAACAAGCTTGTTACGAGAGCCAATTTCATTGTCATCTCGGGATATTGTTAAGCTGGGTATCGTTTGTGGGTTGCAAGTAAAAATAAAATTTACCTAGCCAGAGATATCAAATTTAATGAAATGCACGTAAAATTCGATAAAAATGAAGAAAATCAGAAAGAAAGTATTGACCAGACAAAAAGAAAAGGAGAAATCATTAAATCAAATTTAGGACATTTTATAAAATTTANCAGAAAGAAAGTATTGACCAGACAAAAAGAAAAGGAGAAATCATTAAATCAAATTTAGGACATTTTATAAAATTTACATTTAACATAAATTAATATGAAACCCATACAGCTTATATACTGCTTGTTGCTACAAAGTGACGAACTACAGAGCTTTCAAGAAGCAATCAATGCTATGGAATGGAAAGAAATCATAAATTAGATAAAGAATTGAAAGCATTAGAAAAATAAGAACTCTGGTCACTTACATCTTTACCTTCAGGAAAATCTGTTATTTATACGAGATGGGTTTTCGAAGCAAAGCAGATGGAACCAAGAAAGGCAGACTTGTGGCAAAAGGATTTCAAGTTCAGAAGGAGAATAAAAGGACGAATTCTATGAATGATCCAGTTGCAGGAATATCGGCAATTCGAATGATTATGTGTGAAGTAATTCAGAAAAACTGAGAAAATAATTTAGCAGACATTATGAATAAGCCACTGCGTATAAAAAGGAATATAAGTTCTGAGACTTACTAAATTGCTTAATCGCAATTGGTAAATATTGTTGTTAAATATTGGCACAACGATTTTAATGCTTGGCAGAATTTAAATCGAGAAGGAGCGTCAGTGTTGCAGTGCGCCGTGATGTGCATAACTCTATGACACACATCGATACATGTTTACAAGTATGATTGTCTTTGTTTTAAAATCAGGGGTGCATATTCGATAAATAAAGTGGTAGTAAAAGAATACTACAAACAAATTGTGGTATTCTTACTTAATATACTTAACTACAATAACAATAACAAGAAAAAAACAACACTAACTCACCTTTATCTACTTCTCTAAATAAAAGGAAATCTGAGTACATTTCTNTTTTAATGCTTGGCAGAATTTAAATCGAGAAGGAGCGTCAGTGTTGCAGTGCGCCGTGATGTGCATAACTCTATGGCACACATCGATACATGTTTACAAGTATGATTGTCTTTGTTTTAAAATCAGGGGTGCATATTCGATAAATAAAGTGGTAGTAAAAGAATACTACAAACAAATTGTGGTATTATTACTTAATATACTTAACTACAATAACAAGAAAAAAACAACACTAACTCACCTTTATCTACTTCTCTAAATAAAAGGAAATCTGAGTACATTTCTNACAATAACAAGAAAAAAACAACACTAACTCACCTTTATCTACTTCTCTAAATAAAAGGAAATCTGAGTACATTTCTAACATCCATTAAACTTTAAAATTACTCTTATTCGATTCACGACATAGTACATTTAATTATTAGTTTTACAATTTTTGGTGACATAACAGACAATAAAGTATTATTTCTGGAATGACCTTTAATAACAGTAAACTAAATTTTTGTTAACACTTCTTGGATCTCGGACGAAATCTTCGAACCACCAGAATGGTAGATTCCAAGTGAAGTTATAGTTAATATCGAGTCATACGTTCACCTTATATAGTTAAACAATTTTTGTGCATCGTTCTTAGATCTATCTGAACGTCTAGAACACTGAATTATAATGTTGCAAACCATAGACAAAGTATGAGGTAGGCCGATTTTAATATTCTGCGCAAGCCCTCGACATAGACAAACAAATTGACGTCAGAACTGTCAAAATCACGTCTTTGAACGTTGACGTGAACGACTGTCAATGTTTTGAAACTTTATCAAAGGAAGTGTGCTAAAATTTTAAAGCTCCTTTTTAAAGTAAAGTGTTTTGATTTGTAGTTCGAGTCGTGTTTGTTTCGACAGTTCTGGCGGCAAGAAAGGAAATATGTTCGATGTTTGTAGACGGAAAGAGTTGTTACCTCCTTGGCGTCGAGCTTCTGCAGCTCCTTGCTGAGCTCGTCCTCGGGTTTGTCCTTGGGGCCCTGCTTTCTGGCCATGTGACCGCGGAACGAAGCCTGGATCTTGGTTGCCGCGTGGCACAGCTCTGAAACACAGTCCATAGTTCCGTCATTGCCTACGCCATTACATCTCCACGGTTTATAATGCCTTCCATGGCCGCCACCGACATATTTTCTGAGGGGAGGCATGGGAATAAGAAAAAGTTTCCTTCAGAGGAGTGTGAGATTTACAACTGGGTTTTACCTTAAATGCATGCAACAAACGTCCACGACTTGTAATGTGAATAAATTTGTTTATCGTTAACAACATACAATATACACTATTGTTTGTGAAACTTGAAACACCCAGAAAGATTGGCCCGAATGAATCCAAACTCAGAGCATGTATAGAATAGGGTACCAGCCATAAGTGATTATTTTTGCAGGGAGATGGCATACATGCACGCCCAGCAGCGCCCTCTCTTGTGTGACCGGAAAATTCAGTGTTGCGCCAAGCTCAGTCCGTGAAGAGCCGTTTAACGACGTGAAAGCAAGTGCTAGTATGCCGTGTTTACGTCAAAGGGCGCCATATCAGCATGTGAGTGAGTTAGAAAGGGGCAGCATGATCGGCCTCCGGGAAATGGGTTTGTCATGCCGTGACATTTCGGCTCGTACAGGTCATGCTGCTACGACAGTGATGCATGCGTGGCACCAGAGGATAGAAGAGGGTCGTACGCAGCAATGAGCGGGTACTGGACCACGCAATGTGACAACAGCACGGGATGACCGCCTCGTCCACAGTGTTGGCTCGACACTGGAGCACTGCAACGGGTGTGAACCTGTCTGCGTTGACGGTTCGACGCCGCCATCTGCTGCGGGCTGGACTGGTGGCACGCATACCACTGCGTCGGCTTCCATTGTCCAGAAACCACAAATGCCTCAGACTGCAATGGGCACGTGAACGCCGTCGCTGACGTGCTGAGTGGCACAATGTAGTGTTTCGGACGAGAGCCTCTTCAACCTGTCCTACAATGATGGCCGCATACGCGTTAGACGCTACCATGGTGACTGCAATCTGGCAGCCTGAATTTTGGATGTGTAGCAAAGCGGACAAACGCCAAGTGTGATGGTGTGGGGCGCCACTGGATACAATATGCAATCTCGATTCCTACGTATTGAGGGTAATCTGAACAGCATCCGCTACATCAGGGAGGTTTTAGAGCCCGAGGTACTGCCCCTCCTTCAGGCGACTCTACATGTCATACTTCTGCAAGACAATGATCGGCCACATGTAGCGAGTAATGTGTGAGTCATCTTCAATGAACGACGGTTACCACTGATTCTCTGGCCTTCACGTTCGCCTGACATGTTGCCCATCAAACATGTCTGGGATATGGCTGGTCAGCGACTTGTTCATGACGGACCTCCAGCAACCACTGTTGATGCTTTGTGGACTCACATACAAACCGCGTGGAGGGAGATTCCCCAGGNCATGACGGACCTCCAGCAACCACTGTTGATGCTTTGTGGACTCACATACAAACCGCGTGGAGGGAGATTCCCCAGAAACATATCCAGATCCTCTTTAATTCCATGCCACGACGTAGGGGCTCTGATTGCAGCACATGGGGGCTTCACACCATACTGAATTCTCAAGGACTGAGATAATATAGAGTTCTGTAATCCTAATCAATTTTGCGTTGTCATGTACCTAATCTGCGGTATAACGTTCATTTCCATCACATGTATCCTTTTTGGTGTTGCATTTTTCACAAACGTTAGTGTAATATTACAGAATAAAATTATATAAAAATGTACGAACATATGTCAAAATATAATTACGGGAAACCAGGAAGAACTCAATTACTCCTCCCAGCAGGGACATGCATTTTGAAGTAACGTCGCTAATAAGCAATGGATTTGTTATATCACATTTCATAGAAAATATAACTTCCAGGGGAGGGCAAGTGCCCTCCCTTGCCACCTCCTGCTGACGCCCATGGGCTTCACAATAAAAAATACGTGCTCAAGAGCTATAGTCCATTCAAGATCACATCCAACTTTTCGGAATCCCTGCTAAATTTCTACATCCAGGATATTGCTCCACCTTGTGCTAACAAAGCTTAACTAAGTATAGAATATTACACCTAAGGGACAACGCACCTCATTCATGCGTACACTCACTTTAATAATTTTTTACATAAAAACTATTTCTTTCTAGGCATTACTAACACACCCATTTTCTCCCTGTTTTTTTTAAACATTAATATCAAATATTCATTTATATATAAAATGTAATTAAGTGTTCAACTTAGTCAAAAATAAGATAATTTTTATGTTAACGGACGTTACACGACATATTTAGGAAACAACCGAACAAGCCATACATGGGATGATTATTCAAAGGTTTTATTCAAGAAGTGTAAAGAAACCACGAATAGGCTATACATATCAGTAAAACATTCACACGACCAGAAACCTTGTTCGAAATTGATTCAAGGTTAAACAATTATGCATTATTTTAGTCAATGAAATTTTGCTACGAATCTGAGGTCAGTTAGCTGTTGGTGAATTATGCTTAAATATTTTGACTCACTTCGTACAAATGAAGTGGATTTTAGAAATATATTGTGGTATTATGTTGGAAATGGACATTCATTTAAAATGGTTGGAATTTTTGCTTTTCTGTAAAATATTTGCTTTTAAAATCGTTAAGATATGGCTAAACTTTAAAAATTTCTGCTAGTACATAGCCGCATATTGTTTACTAGCGAACTGGCCCGGCTTCGCCCGGGTACAATTGAGTTTTACAGTGATACACTAATAAATAAATTGGGAAAAGACAATTCATGTATGTGAAAACAGAATTATAAAATTATGCTATGTTGGCCTAGGTTTTTAACTGACTATGGCAACCCAAAAGGAAGGAAATATTTTTTACCCAATAGCCAAGAAGTAGGGTATTGTTTTTGGAGTGTATCTGTGTAACTATCGCGTAGTTAGCACATTTCCGCTTTCCAGTGTCGATGTATGAAAATCAAAACGTGAGTTTCATCAAGTTGTAGCTTTAGAAACAAATGTACCTAGGTACTACGTTTTGCGCTTGGCTGAGGGATCTTAATCGATCACCAAAGTTAAGCAACATTCCCAGTGGCACACATATGGATGGGTGGCCGTTTAGTGACAAAACATCTGAGCGCTTTCGGGCTTCGGAGGGCACGTTAAATATTCTGTCCCTGTTGTTATCGATCTATAGCAGTCGTTAATACATTTCAAAGGTCCTTGGGTGGCCTGATAAACTCTGACACCAGAGGGAAAAAAATATTTCGGTCACGTTCCCAGCCGTTGCAGAATTATGTTTTGTTGTTATTCCACAGGAACCGTAAAATTTTTCGGGATAAAAAGTATCATATGTCCTATTCCAGGACCTAAAGTACCTACATACCAAGTTTCATCAAAATCCGTTTGGCCGTTATGGAGCTGAGTTCGGTCACGTTCCCAACCATTGCAGAATTACGTTTTGTTGGTTTTCCACACGACCCGTACAATTTACCGGGATAAAAAGTATCATATGTCCTATTCCAGGATCTAAAGTACCTACATACAGTGGCTCACATAAATATTCGGCCACCTATGATTATCGCAGTTTCATGGCCTCATGTTACATTAGTAATGAAGATAAATATAAATCATATTGCACAATCATTCTTGTGTGCTTTAAATGAAATATAGTGGTAGCCAATAACGAAAATGAGCAATGCAACTTAACAAAAAATATGATTTTGTCATCCCATGCTGCATAAATACGCCACTTTAATATTCGGCCATCATCATTCAAACACAAACATAATCCTCTTTGATAACTAAGCACACAGTTTTTTAGTACCTGTTAGCATGGCCATTCTGTTTAATTACTTCTCGCAGGCGTTGTGGCATATTAGCAATTATATTCCTGGTACATTCAGAGCCAATCTTACTCAATCATTCCTTGAACCTTTTCTCTAATTCTTTTGTGGACCTAATTGTTGTAGTACGCAGTCTTCTTTTGAGTTCATCCCACAGATTTTCTATGGGATTCAGGTTGAGTGATTGAGGAGGTGTGTTAATGACTTTGGGACAGTTATACAAAAGCCAGCTCTTGACAATGTATGAATTTTGATTTTGTTTTGGGTCATTATCTTGGTAGAACTTAAACGTGTTCCTAATGCCCAGATTATCATCACTCTTATGTAGGTTTGCTGTCAGGGTGTTGAGATGGTCTTCGTTTTCCATTGTTCCATCGACACGTACAGACTCTCCAGCACCTGCTGTAGATATACAGCCCCAGATAATAATATTACCTCCACTGTGTTTCACAGTAGGTTGTATGTTCCCAGGTGTTAGCTCCTGACCTGCAAATATGCAAATATATTCATCAAAAACTGCCACTATCTAAAAGCAGTTAACATGTATTAAAATTTTTCTTCCTGTTATCTATATCTGGCATAGCAGGGTATTATAAAAAATATTAAGCTGATTAGAAATGTTTTCAAGAAACCATACTGTGGTCGCTATCTGGCCAACTAATTCATATTTGAACTACGTTCCAGGTCTCGTTAATTAAAATATACAAACAAACGTATCTGTACATCAGTTGTGGCTTTTGAGAATTGTCGGATAACACTCCATTTCTTATTTCCGCGTCAGAAGTATTGCCTACTTGCCAAGCATTGTATCGCTACAGCTGAAACCTATGTGTGGGTTTTAAACCAACATAGCGGGTCCTGGCCAGTTGCAACAAGCGGACCAGTTTTGTTCAGGAAGTAGCGCTGCTCAATAAACTGGCATCGGATTTCCATACACCTGACGTTAAAAATGTTGAATGCAATAAAAGAGGCCACCTCTATTATTTTCATCAACGTGGGTGGTGTCAAGAAATGTTTGTTCTTAATTTGGAGATTTAGATAACGTACAGCACTGTTCCGCCAACTGTAACTTAAATTCGTGTCATTTTTAATATTGGACAAAAATAAAATGTTTAACTCAACTTTTAAGGGCGGTTATATCTCTCAGTAGTTGAACTGGGCGATAAGCCGCTTTGTATTTTCTACCTCATCTATCATAGTAAATCACCCCTCGAAAAATTTCGGATGAGTTTCTAAATGACCTGTATATAATCAATTAAAAAAATTGGGATGTTGCAGTTTTGCAAAAGAAAAAAGCCGTATGAGGGAGAGTAAAGGTAGTGCTACAATCATACGCATAGCCACGGCCAAAGTGATGATATAAACGCTCTACTAAAATTGACATAATAAAGCCAATTGATTTGGTTTCTTAACCAATTTTATCTTACTCGCAATTAAATCTTTAAGATAAAGATTTTTAAGTTGGTTGTCTTGTCACATGATTAAATTTACATCATATTTTAGTTTTTAAAGCATTTTAATATTAACGAGCTTTCAATTTAGCTCAATACCTCAATTAATTAAATTATTCAGTACATGGAAACGAATGTGTAAAGAGAGATTTAAACAATAGTCAAATTGATGTTTTTTTTTCTTGAAAGAAAATTCCTATATATTTATAAAAGTGAATTCGATTAGAACAATATTAGGGCTGGGTTGTGACTTGAAAGTTTCCCTAACTTGCTATGCTACTGTGCGTTGGTAATTGTATGGCTATTTTTTAAAATGAAAAACTGTGGTAAACACAGCTCTCTCTTAAACCCATGTTACACTGTAACATTTTCACCTTCAACTATATTTGGCAATAAAATTTGAAGACAATATAGGGGAGCGCATCATTAGACCTAAAATTATTTGGCCTAAAGTCTCTTAGCCTAAAACGTTTCTATTTAAATAAAAACCTCAGTAGTGAGATTTGTAGGCTAGTTGCTTTCATCGAAGCTAGGTGCCACTCGTAACGAGCAATGTGTCATACTTTAACCAGTCAACAGATGCCAGTACCTTTAGAAAACTATATAATATTTATAAAAGCGAGGTTAAAACATTTTGTAAATGTGGCTTATTGAAGGGCAGAATTCGGTTAATTTATGTTTTCATGTGTTGTTATGTCTCTTTTGATTGTAAATTGATGAATGTGCTAGTTAACCACCACTGATTTTAATGAAAGTATTGTACCGTATAACGTTTGTGTGTTTAAATTTTAGGTACAAAATTTTATGAGGTTAGCTACGACTCAAAATTCTGATAGTATAACGTTAATGCTCTTCATCGCAATACTTTTGATTATTTTAGAATGGTATAAAATCCTTCCGCACTAAATTCAATGGTTTTCAAGATTGAAAATGTGGATGTTTAATTCATGCTACAATAATCGCAGTAAAAAGTAACAGTAAAAATTGAACACACACTTGCCTATGGGGGCTGCTACAACACAACATAATGGTATGAAACGGCTGCTTCTAGCAGTAAGAAGAATTGAAAAGTTTCAATTTTTTATGCTGTGTTCTATGCCAGCCAATTACAAGTTTCCAATTACGGGAGAAACTCTTAACGAACTTGTGGTGGAAGAGTATTTAAATTAACTTCGTAGTTGGCTAAATTTTTGAATTCCGTTTATTTCCACGAACATTTCTGTCCGTGCTACGATTGTATTATGAAGATTATAACGATTTAATGTAAATTTTGTGTGTTAAGCTCTTGCCAGTTTTAAACTACCGGGATGTATGTTATAAAATTTAAGCAGTACGATGTTACTGAGGATTTGTTCGCATTTTTACCACGATAACTGTTAATGTCTACGTGCCCACAGAAATAATTTCCTGGATGAAAAAGATATTTTAACACCCAGGAAATTATTTATGTGGAAACGTGGACATTAACAGTGATCGTGGAAAATGAAAAGAGAATCCTAAGTTTTCACATATAAACAAAAACAAATCTTGAATTGCTGAATCTCGACGACCGCGCAATGCACAACATTTCAAGCGGGCAAGAGTTGCAACTTACATGTTAGAGCTGTATTTTGAACATAATATAATATTATGCATTTTGCAATAAGTATACATGGTGAAGGTTTGTTCTTTTCAAGTCTGTACTGATTCATTTTAATTCATCGTTAATTTACTGTAAACTGAATTCGCTAACAATCCATGCACTTCGTATTAGGTAAATCATTAATGCATACATCTTATAGTTTTACGATTCAATTTAACACCAGATTTTCACTTCACCAGGACGATGTTAATGTATGTATTTTAAATTGGCCGCCAATTCGCTGAGAAATTTTTGTGAAATATGTATTTAATTGTGTCCATTTTGTGCTCATTTGTGCTCAAATAAAAAAATTTGTACAGCAAAAATGAGAAAACTACAAGCCTTTTTTTTTGTCGGGGTGGCCAACTTGTATTGAAGTTGGCCACCAACATAACATATTTAAAAAAAATTAATACACAATTTTATTTCAAACTGTTAGTGTTAGCTTGTGTCCAAAATTATAAGACAATAAACAAACACAACACTTTTACAAAGCATTATGTGCGGAAGGCCAGATTAAACATTCAAGATGGCCACCGAAATAAATATGAAGGTGAACTGAATATGATATTCTAGAGCACTCAATTTGTGCTCATTTATATCAGAAAACCACAGTTGGTGCTCTAACCATGCTACAGTAATTCTATGCCACATTAAATGTGGGCGGCCAGCTTGAATATTCAAAGTTGCTAAACGGTTGCCAACTGTAACCTGTCTAGATAAATAAGTTTTTAGGATGCACCTCATTCCACTACCATTCCCTATCAAAAACTCCAAGATTTACTGTAATGACCAACCTGGGCAATGCAAAGCATTTTGTCTTCTTTTCATGGTTCCAGACAGGTACGAGTGCTTGCAGAAATAAAATAGTTCAAAGTTAAAAACAGTTGTGCCATTGTGTTTTATTTTAATTGCACTTGAAACACATAAGGTGAGCGAAAAAAAAAAACAGAACATGCACGATATCTGCATTCTTGTCTGAAACAAGGTTGTCATGGTGAGATACGACACGGCCAATGTCACTTAATTTTTTTTATCGTTTTAGGCACCACAATGAACAATTATATTTTGTCCGTAAGTGTATCAGTGTAAAGCTTTGTCATATATAGGAACCAATGAAAATGTGCTCGTGCTCTAGATTTCTGGCAGCATATGTCTGTGAAACTACGGACACGGAATGCAGACTCAACAACAAATGAACCTTCTATAGTATGTTCACGGTATACTTATCATTTCTGAAATCCCTGCTTAGGATGTACTCGTATGCACATAGGATATTATTCCACCATATGTGAAATTAATATTGTCGTGGGCCTGATCAATTTGTTCATGCGTCGGCCAAGCGAAACTGTGGTATTATTAGGAAAGTAAATTATTTAACTTCGCTAATTCTTACACCTATGTGTATTAAAAAAAAATAAAGGAAAATATGTTATTTAAGTATTCACAAATGTTTACCTAATACTTTTAATTCGACGTTATGATATGGAACTACTTTTCCTCCGTCGTTATAAACTTTACTGGGCACTTGCCAGTTAGCGTGTCCGTTAAAATATATGCAAGTTAGTGAAGGGACATTTTTCAAAGGTTGATTTCAAAAGTGCTCAATGAATCGTGATCAACTTGTACAAATGACTTCCGCTATTGAGTACTTTCTGTGCAGCGCAGACCACTAGAGTCGGTTCCGGTGCAGCATTCCAAATATAGTCCATTCATGGTTACTTCAAACTTTTCTGAAGCCCTGATAAAGTTCTAATTTCAGGATATCCCTCCGCCTCATGGAAACAAAGCTTAACCAAGTCGAGGAGATTGCACTAAAGGGCCAAACCCAATGTTATAATATTTTTCATGAGAACTATTTCTTACTAGTTATTGCCAAATCAACTATTTTCTGCTCTCTGTTTCTATTTGTTATTCATTATAAATGAAATATTATAATTTATAAATCAAATATATTCTATTTTAAAATTTACCGAAAATAAGATACGTTAATTTTAACACAAATTTTGAAACGCTTGCGATAAATAACACATTGAGGAAACGACCAAACACGTCATACATGAGGTCATTTTTCAAAGGTTTGATTCAGAAAGTGTGAAGAAACTGCGAATATACTATACGATGTGAGGGTGGAGCAGCGCTGGAAACTGAACTGTCCTAAGAAAACCCCCACTGACCTTCACCTCACACACCTGAGACTCCTCGCACAAAAATATTTGTCAGTGTTTCTAAACACCAACTAAACACAGGTATTTTAATCAAAATGTGTAAATATAATATGCTTATCGAAATATAAATTTTTCTTCCAGCTGTATGTATTCGTAGAATGTCCGACACGACATCTGAACCTGCGAGGGCACAAGCACGGCGGTGGCGCCTGCATTTCGTTCCTCGCCCAGTGACGTCAATGTTTCTTCCTGATTGTGTCTAATTGTCCCCTAATGGTCCCTTATCATGCTCTGCGGTGTCGTGTGCTCACGAACGCTTTCGATGCATGAACTGCCGGTGGAATGTTGGGCGAACCTGCGTTTTAAGTAGAAGTAGCACAATAAAGCACGATAACTCGAGACCTGCTGAGTAAACCTGAGGTCCGTTTTTACGCGGCATGCGCCACTGGAGAGTCAAAAAAAAGTTGGAAAAGTTGATATTTTCCGTTATAATGCCCTGAGTAAATGCTTATTTACATACTCTCCTAGATCGGATCAAGTTAATTTAAACTGTACAATCGCTGACTTAATAACCTTTGTGGACATTTATTCACCCACCAACCACTGTCTTGGTTATTCTAGACGTTCGTATCTGGTTGGGATAATACATTGAAAAATAATTTTGGAGGGGGAATCTGATATCGTAATATTTAATTTTAAACATATAATATGGCCTATTTTTATATGCGTCGCAGTAAAGATAACACCACCTCGTTTTTCAATCACCAACAGAAAATCTTAAAAATGATTCTTGATAGAAAATATATGCTGATGTAAATAAAAATGATTAAACATAAAAATTAAAAAGAAAACTGTGCAATTATTTTTGACTTGATGCTAAAAGTTAAGTATTAATAAAATATCACAAAAAACAGAAATGGAAACTGGCAACTAAACTGGCCAGTACCCAGTAAAGGGGTAAAACAAATATAAACATTTTAAGTACAGAAAATTTTTTTTGCAGATATAACAGACCCTTAACTAATGGAAAAAAATAAAAATTCCCACACAAGTTCAGGTAAGTCAAATTAATGTAACAAACTACAAAGAAAATGGCTAAAAGATAACTGGTTACAAAAATAAAAGAATATTAAATGTGTTCATACACATATGAAATGTACGTATGTATGTGTTTATGTGAGTATATATGCACATACATGCACAAAAATACACACAGTTACGAGTAAACTAAAACTAAACCATTCGATAACACATTCGCACATACACTTACACAGGTATTAACATGTGATAGCTCACTATTCATGCTATTTTTAACTATACAAATACAGCTGTTTTAAATTATACAAGTGACGATAATTGCCAGATGGACTTGTATAGTGGTTTTCAAGCACGCACTGCATCCACCGTAAATTATTTAAAATAGGCTCTGTTGTAATGCACATGTGTCAGCAGAGACATCATCTCTTTCTTAGGAAGAGTAGGCTGTGTAGTAGAGAAAAAATGAAATTAATAACCAAATATTGAAGCTGTGCATGACTATTATACAAGAAATTGTTACAAACTGAGAATTAACCAACATTCAAGGGCAAACGAAAAGTTTGTTACAATCTGGTCTACGTCTCTTACCTAAATGTGTATATAATTTTATGAAGTGACTTGCAGACATTTGATAAACTAATGTATGATTTAATGGAAGCACATTACGTTTATAATTTAAAATAAATTGATACATATTATTTATAGATACGGCTTTGTAAGCTTTTTATATATTCCAAATGTAGTTAATTTGCTTTGATAAACAGTGTTATATAATGTGCAATGCCATGTGTATTATGTAGAAGTGTACTGACTGAAAAATATAGACTACTATTTTCCCTTAGCTTTATCTTAGTAGGATAAATTTTGTGACGCATCCTGTATCCAAAAATTTACTTTCTAATGGATCACATGGAGGCTTGAAATAAATATAAAATAAATAAACAGTTTTCCCCAGGAGTCTTAGTCATGATAGATTTTCGTAGCAAGAATACGTGACGTGATCGAGTTGTTTGAGATTAGGCATAAAACAGACACATACATTATGAATTTTCTGCTTTTTAGTTTCTAGTTCGTCGGTAAGAACACTGTAAACAACATTATAGTATAGCAGTAAAAAAAACCTTAAAAATGAGCACCTGATAAATATAGTTATTAATGGATATTAATGATTCTTGTGACTAACCATCGTGTATTTATTTATTTAATTTGCGTTCAGGAAATTTTAAAAACAGAAATATTGAACATGTCAAAGAGAACATTTAACAGTATTCAGCAGAAATACAGTTACATAATATAAAAATATATAATTGTATAATACAAAAAGCATGGTTTCTTAAATAAAAAAATCGGCCTTATTCTTTGGAGTTATGCCTCGGGTTCGGTAAGTGCTTCCCTGGAAAGTTCGAGGGCTTGTACCACTGACATTTGTTCTCGTTGGTTCTACTATCTTGTAGTGGCTTACACTGTTCGTAGTTGCTGACGTGTGTTTTAAGTCCTTTCAGAATAATCATACCTGTTTGTACACATACGGCGAGCAGATATATAGTAACATGTTCTCTTCAAAGTTAATTTCATTGTAATCAATTAATTAAAGTTGCCACGTATGAATTACATTTAATAATGACGTGTGTTGTGTTGCAAGATAATAAATACTTCTTCTTTCTCAGATCTGAAAAAAACTTGGCCATCTGCTAGTAAGTACCGTCGGTCACTCTCGTGGTCTGTGACGTACATACAAATGGGGGACTGTGATATTTTTATTCTGCTGCCTATTCATCAAGGCCTTATTTGATGTATATGGGCGGGTTTTCGTGCCGCCCATTTGATTGATGAGTGGTTTGCTGGTTATCGTTACGAGAATAGCCCATCGCTGCGCTAGAAACTCATCCTTGAATTTTCTTGCGGTATAGCGAGTATGAATTTCATTACATGCTTTCCTGAATTTCTGTTCTGTAAGGCAGGATTCTGCAATTATGTCTTCGCGTTCTTTGTGTAAGATTGTGTATATGTAGAGCAAAGAGAAAGAAGAAGAAATCCGAGACAGTATTTATAGAGTATTGTCTATACAAGAAAAACAAAATTAATTAAATAAGTTATTATTATTGTGTAGGGGATTACAAATAAAAAAAATGTATTAGCTATTTCCTTATTGTACAGGCGAACTTACAACTTGTCTCACGGCAGATTTTAATTTTCTTAAGTTTTTTTCCATTGTCCTCATACGTTAATATCATTAGTAAATTTCAGGTAAGCCCACATGCAAGAATTTGGATCAATTTATTGGGATAATTTTTCTCGCAAATGCCCTTAATTGTTTACGTGCGTGAGGTCCTTGTAGTTGCACATTAGTGTTTTGGTTGTAATATAGCACCTGTTTAACAGTTAAGGAAATTATACACTTGCGGAGGAAGTTGAGCACACGTGTAAATCTGCATTTTCATGACTACGCCTTTCGTTGCGTTGTAATGGCGTGTAAAGCTATTCTTTGCTCCCATCCGCTAATAGAACTCTAAATTTAGAATTTATTTCAGTCCCTAAATTGGCAACAATCAGACTAGCTGATAAATTTCTGTGCTACGGCATCGAATAACAATGATTTTTACTCCAAAGTTTTATGATATGCTTTGTCAATTGAAGGATTTGTTGAAAAATTAATTTTGTTGTCCTTTGTCGTTAAACTTTTTATAAATTCGTGTCAAACGATAAACAACGATACTAAAATACCGGCGATAAAATACAGTATAATTTAAATGAATATGTTGGCGTTAGCAGCTCTTTGGGTTTCACTTCTGCAATCAATAAATTAACCATTCATTTCGCTAACATCTAATGACTAGTATCATGTATATGCAAGTGTGTTTCGAAAAGGTTTTGACTACTGAATAAAAGAATGGAAACTTGAAGAAACTGACGAGAATACTGGAATAAATGTTAAGATTGTGCGTGTTATGATTAACAATCAAAATAAGCGCAAATCATTTTGAAAGATTTGCGTTGTGCGTAAATGCCAATATTTTAAAAAAAATTGTTTGATTTATGAAATTTAGCAATTTTCAGAGAAAACATGAAAAAAGTTATAACTGACTGAATTTGCAGAAATTTGAAGGTGAAAAAATGTTTTGTATGTTACAGCCCATGCTTAGTTTAGGGCCAGCAGTAAATGGTTTTATCCAGCAAACTTTTTTCGGGTTCAGCAATACGAAAAGTACTGCGAAAGCTGTTGAAAATTACTTAGAATAATGACAGCATAAGCCGTCAGTACTTTCGGTTTGGTAATCATTTCTTTGAATTTCGTTAGTAATGTATTCAAAGGTGTAGAAAAAAATGTATATGGTGTTCATGTATTTGAAGACATGAACACATTATACGGTCAATCAAAAAGTGGAGTGGGTGAGTTGTTTTGAAAGCTTCATTTGTGAAGAAATACGCTGATGCGAAATTCGAGCTGCAAGGTACGGAAGTCATCACGAAATTTCATTGCGTTAAGAAAGATGAATTTCATGCTTCGAGGTTTGGTTTGAGTATTCTCGTGAAGAGAGTCAGTTATGACAGACAACAGCATTGTTATTAAACTAACTATTTTTCTGGACATACGCCATTGCATGGTATTATTCTAAGGTTAAGAAAATAACATAAATTAAAGAGCAAAGACGTCAAACAATACCAAAATGGCTGTTATCAACAAATGTGTAAATAACACACAGAGAGATATGCAGAAGTAATTAAGTCAGTGATCCCAAAGGAAACGAGACAAAAACTACAAAACGAATAATCTGACAAACAATGAGGTCAGTGCATACACCGATCTAAGCCTGTAATGCTGGAAGAGACAACAAAAAACGGCGAAAACTGACCCACATAAGCAGAACAAACTGGGTGAGCAGTAACGAAGACAATACAAAGTAACATAACTTAAATTTTCTAGTAGATTACTGTAGACTGACAAAGCAATCGTAACGGAGGCCGAATAGAAATTTTGCGTAATTGAGTGTAATCAAGATGAACACTTGTGCTAATTTCCTAAACTCAGCGAATTTATTTTCCTATTTTATCTAATTTCCCTGGGTTAATTGAGCACTCAGTTTTTCACACAATTGGAGAAAGTGCCCCTCTAAATAACAAACTTTAAAAACCTATGTGAACTCCGTACTTTTTTTTTTTGCGTCCTCTTTTTATTTTGCAAGTAAGAGAAATTCTAGGTATATTCTCCGGTTAAGCACGGGACGCTTCCTTATTCGATACAAAATCGCATAAATTTAGAGGAATATCAGGCCCACAGGTAATTATTTCTCCGATATATTTCCTAGGAATCAGTACACGGTGATTTCCTTTCAGTCCGTATGATCCAAAGGTTGCATAGTTATCAAGAGTTGTGCGTTACCCTTTCAAACTTTGTGCGCTGTTTCAACGCGAATGGCTGGTCTGAGAGTGTTAAACTATGGCAAACATGATTATTAATAATCTGCCAAAACAAATATATTTTAGCGATTACAGAGTCTGGTGCAGTAACAAAAAGACACACCTTATTTTACTAATGAAGGAGAGATCATATTACCAACCAACAAATCGCGCAATTAACACCTTCCCTTAACAAAATTTCTTACAGGAATCTGTTCTTTAATATCACGTAGTTATTAATATTATAAATCTTTTTCTCTATGTTGTCATACTTCCTTATTGATTTATTACGGCAATGAGTCGTGTTATAGTTTCTGTCGAATTTTACATAAGGAATTACGTATTACAAGTTTTTTTTACAGTTTATCAGGGATAATTAACTGATAATCACTTTAGGATGGCCAATATCTTGAACAGTATTTTCAGAGTCGATTCCCGAATGTAGATCAAACTAAAATGTGTATGCACCCACTCCTAAATTTTTTATATATTATTAGTTTTTTAATAATATGCGGTAGAATTTTCTATTTATGATTTCAGGGAAACGGTATCTTACTTTAATGAATTCTAACAACAACCTTATTGTAAATTAGCCATTTGAAACTATACATATTTATTTGTGTGTTACTTTGTTACTCTTATAGTACGCAATTTATCACTGTCTGAATGATAACATACATTAAATTACGTTATGTAAATCCTACAAACAAATGTTACAAATATGACATACCTCAGCACAAAAAGAATGCATTATTGGCGAAGTAACTTGCCAGGGCTGCAACATTAAACTTTTACTTATTTAGGTCGGTAAATATTTGATGCTGAGTTGAGTTGAAGAGATTTGGTCAGCGCTTAAACACTGAGGTCTCAAGCGTCGCCGATGGTGAAGTGAGCTGAAGATAGATCATCGGCGGAATGAAGGGCTGGGGGAAACGACAGATCCCCGAGAAAACCCACCTGCCGACGACAAAGTCCACTACGTTTCACTCATGCAAAAATCCGGGGGACAGCGCCGGGAATTGAGCCCGGTTTACCTTGGTAGTCTCACTACTGCACCACTGCGGTCCCAAACATTTTATGCGATTTAAGAAATAAAGTTATATTAAAGCTTTTCTAGCTGGGTATATTTTTTTTTGCCGTAGATCGCAAAATTTATAGGACCCCAACAGTCTTGTGGTCGATTAGGACCATAACAACGACATTCAACTATGCTTCAGTTGCACACAGTGCTTTATTGCGTTCGAAATGGAAAATAATGATAAACGTAACAAACAAATGAGGCACCTGTTTCGTAAGCGGATGATTTATTTCGAATCAGATGTAAATATCTGTCAAACGTTTNTAACAAACAAATGAGGCACCTGTTTCGTAAGCGGATGATTTATTTCGAATCAGATGTAAATATCTGTCAAACGTTTCTAAGGTAATCCGACACCATCACCAAGGGCTTGTAGCCTTGAGTGACATAAGTTTCAATGTATAAAGCCCCTTTTGCAACTACACTCCGAGACAAATCACTTAGCATTTATTCAAGAGTGTTCCACGTTCGGTGCGTTATATTGGAACCTCATTTGATTTTTTTATGACTGGTTACGTCTTGGCTACTTCACGAGTCGTTACAGAAATAACTGTTTATATATCTGCATGCAGGCTGTGCTAAAATTACTTCGATACAGTAGGCAAAGCTATAAACATGTTCCCGGATGGGCATCATATTTTTAATGTGACATAATATCATGCATGTTTGAATAACATGTTACATAACGACGAGATTGTGCCCAAGCGGAGACAAATTATGTAACCATTTGACGTAAAAATGTTAGACCAGCTATAAAATCCTGGGAAATATGAAACATACCTACCTCTGCGGCGGCAATGCAGAATATAAGAAAATTGGAAAAATACATTTATAAGATGGTTATTTACATGGATTTATTCATTGAAATTACTTTAACATACATTTTTATAAATTTTTTATTATAACCGTATAGTTAGGTTGTAGGAATAATCTATCATTTTATTGAAGACCGTGTAGTTATAATTGTACAACAACCAGAAATTACGTGCAAAAACTTGCATACGATTTATGCAGGCCCTCCCGTTCTCCCCCGCCCATGTATTCCGGCGCTGCTCCATACTCACTTTATTTCACCCTCATCGGCTCTCAATACCTCGATGTTAAGAGCCATTCAAATCTCTCCACTCCACCGACCAGGAAGTGGGTTGCCGCGGAACACCACACATCGTAGTGGTGTAGATAAGAACGGTTGTTTTGGAAGAGAACGTTAACCGAGACATTGTTCATCAGAAATATGTACATACTGTTCACTGCGGATTTTTGGGATGAAGAGTACATATTTATTTAGAACACAGTTTGTACTACAATAAACACATTGTCATTCCCAATTCAACTCAAGCTCCCAAATTTCTTCTTATAATAATATTGTATTATGGA
>NQII01000300.1:135490-184632 GCA_002778355.1 Clitarchus hookeri
ATACCTTCAGACATTAGTAGAGTCCATGCCACGTCATCGTGCGTAACTTCTGCGATCTGGGGGTGGGGGTTACACCATATTAGGCAGGTGTACCAGTTTTTTTGCCTCTTCAGTGTGTAAAGGAATATTGGTGAACCGACTGAACTCTGATGTTAGAAACGAAGACAATACGTACTGCAAACGAGTGACAGCTTGTGAAGAAAATTGTCTTCTTGTGTTTTATATGTATGGTTTGCAGAGTATAGGAGCTGGAGAAAAACTTTGCAGGCGGCGTCACAAAACAAAAACGGCGTAGCCCAAGTGAGTTGTTACATTGGAACGAGCTAATCTTTTACACCCCGCTTCCGCGTCCTGTGCAGGTCCGAGGGATCCCTATAATTTAATTTCGAGCAAATGGAAGATTTTACAGTTTTTTTTAACGAACTCTTGAAAAAATTACAATTTCACTTGTTTTTTTTTTAACATATAAGCAATACAAATAAAGTAAAATAATGATTATCTTTCCAGCGCATAAACAGTTATCGTAAAAGGAATGCCCGTATCGTGATCATTATTTCGTGTTCATTATCGCTGGCTACTGAACAGCTGCAGTAAGGACGGAAGTAACATCGGATACCTTACAAAGGCGATAGAGGTTGTAAAGTGTGGTAACTTTCATTTACAAACTGTCGTCAACTTTTGCTCTTTTCACTTGTTGATAACAAAACGCAATTAAAATGTTCTGGCGAGGAGGGGCGGGAGAAAAATATGGATAATGGTGGCCGAACATTGGGCGTCAGTTCCTTATACCTCAACAGGAAAAAGTAAGTCATATTTACGTGTCAGCAAATGAATAGTTTGGCCCTAAATACTTAGTCGAAATTTCCCCCAGAAACGTTGAACTCGTCTGGGGGATAAAGGAGGCGTATGTGGACGCAGGCTCACGACGTACTGTTTGTTGTTGAGGAATGTGAACCTCCAACCAAACATTTCACCACCACATATCAACATTTTTAAAATCTTTTACACAAAGTCTACCTACCGCTAGTAGGTTTTGCTAATCCAAGTTATCTCCCTTCACACGTCCTCGGTGGCTGAGAAATCATATTACGCTAGCCTCACAGCGGTGACCAGCGGATCTGAGTGGGGAACATGGCGGACGTTGCAGATGGCCGGAGGGTTTTTTCAGAGTATCCAGTCTTTTCCAAAATTTCATCCATTTTTCAGGCTGGCCGTGATAGACAGATATTCTCCTTGGGCAGCGCAGCTAGTTTAACTTTGGACCGCTACCACACCTTAGAAGTTTTAAGCTTTGCCCCCAGCCCGTAAAAGCTTTATAATCATGGTACAGATAGAAAGTCTGCATGCTGATCGTCTTACCAGTAAGTGGCTGTGCTCTGACATCTTTATGAGAATCGAACCCTCGGGGTGACACACAGTCAACTTTGTTTTTCGCATTAGGCATGTAATATTTTTTATCGATGTTTTTACAATTTCTTCCTCGATTTTTTGAGTTTAAAGTCATTGGGGTTAATTTCAAGGCCAAAAACAACCAACATGGTGGTCGAAGTCATCAACGTAAATTTTTCCTCGATTTTTAAAATAATTCTTTGCAGTTTTGTGACTTTTCTCGACTTTTTTGATTGGAAGTGGGATTGGTTAAAGGCAATGGGGGTTGGTTATGGAGTTGGAGTCTTGCGGGGGGAGGTAGGTTAATATTATATGTTCCATGATTCTTAGAATTCTTTTGGTTTTTTTTTTGCGATTTTTTTTATTTTTAAAATGATTTTGAGGGTGAGTGTGAGGGATGGGGGTGTTGGGGTAACGCTATATGTTCCTAGACTTTTAAATTTTTCTTAGTATTTTTAATGAATTTTTTATAAGTTTTCTTGGGATTTTTGGGTTTATGGTCACCCCAAGATCACGGGCACAGGACGGGCACAGGTCATGGACGTGAGGTTAACGTCAAGGTAAGGTTATTTCTACTCAGGTTGGCAAGATCAATGTTAAAAGTTTGGCAACCAAAGATTTTTGCCACTCTGTAAGCGCTAGTCTAGCATGTGTACCAGATTTATCTCTATTTTCTACGTTATAAAACATAATAATTGCAATAAACATAAATTAAATATAAAATAACTTCGTAACTAAGTAAAATTCTTCTCTTTTATTATTCATGTAGATTAAAATTTTATTTAAAAATGACCTTTTTGGAACACTACACACACAGCGGCGGAAATTTTCCCTATGCCAAACTCTTTTATAAGAAAACTAATTTTGTTCCTAACCTGAGTAGAATAAACCTTAGTCAAGGTCATCCAGTTCCAATATGGTGGTCGGGTGACGTCACAACATGGCGGCCGGTCGGCGCCTCTGCTCCTCTCCCCCGTCCCTTTGCGCCCTTTGGTGTGGATTTATCTGTGGATTGGGATTGATAGAAGGATTAGGATTGATGCAAGGATTGGGATTGATGCAAGGATTGGGATTGATGGAAGGATTGGGATTGATGGAAGGATTGGGATTGATACAAGGATTGGGATTGATCCAAGGATTGGGACTGTGGAGCATATGAAGCGACTCTGGAGCGGATTGCGAAGGATTGATGTGTGAATTGTGTGTATTGGTCTGTGGATTGGTGTATGGATTGGTGTGGATTGGTATGTAGATTGTAGTGGATTAGTGTGTGAATTGGAGTGGTTTGGTGTATATTAGTGTGTTCAATGATTTGTATATTGTGGTGCTGATTGTGGTGCTGATTGATGGAAATATTGCGAGATTGTTCAAAATATTGATAAAAACAAGTCTTTAATTATTTTAAATTATAAAAAAAATGTTTTTTAAATGTTTTGGGTTTTAAAATGTTTTTAGAATTTCTTTGCTGGTGCAAGGTTATCCAAGGTCATGGGCATGAGGTCAAGGCCACAGGTGTGAGGTCAAGGTGAAGGTCATCCAGATCTAACATATTGATCGGAGTCATCAGTGCCACCTAGTTATTGAAAATGTAAAAAAAAAAATGATAATCGAAAAAACCAATATGGTGGGTGGAGTGCATTCGTAATAATGACCAAAAAGTGAGTGTTAGGGAGGGGAATGTTAATACAATGTGACTGATTGAAAGGGATCAGTCGTCTGCTGGACATGGCGCTGTGGGAGACCTCCGAAAATGCAAGTTTTTAAAATTTATTTAAAACATTATAATTTATAGTACATTTATATTAATTTTTTATAAATTCCAATAAATGTTTTTGGATTTTTGACAAATGTTTGGGTTTAAGGTTAAAGGTTACTGGGTTAAAGGTCAAAGGTTAAGGTCACCTGGATAAAATATGGCGGTAGTAGCCAGTAATGTAATATGCTCGCTGCTGACTAATGAATGTACTCAATGTTAAAAATTTTTTCTCGAGTTTTTGTTTTTAAGGTTATTCAAGTTCACGGTTATAGGGTCAAGGCCATGGGCCAAGGTCAAGGTCACCTGGGTTCAACATGGTGGTTGGGTGACGTCATAACATGGTGGCTGGTCGGTTCCAGTCCCTCGTCCCCACTAATCTCGAACATTTAAAACTTTAATTTTACAATACACGTTTTAAAAATAATTTCTTATAAATATTTAAGGATTTTTGGGAATTTTTGGGTTCCAGGTCAAAGGTCACTGGGGTCAAGGTCACTGGGGTCGAGGTAAAAGGTCAAGGTCACATGGATACATTATAGCTGACAAGATGGCTGACAGAACCAAGATAGCTGATGGTTAGGTCTGACTCCGGATCCTGGACTCATTGTATAGTCGGTTCACGACTGGAAGAGACTTTCTTGAAGCCCTGCTAAAGATTTACTTTCAAGCGCATTTCGTATCCTTCCGCCAAAGGTTAACAAACATTGCCATGTGACTGCCATGTGGAAGTCATATGGCAATGTTTACGTGTAATATTTACATTCCACTGTGTGTATGTAGATGTGTTCGTACATGCACGTACCCATTATAAAAGTCATGTATATATTATTAATGGACATTCCACAAGCGTAAAGTTTTTAATCTTGAGAATTTCACACAAAAGAATATGCGATGCCAGCAAAAAACATTTCATTCTATAAACCCAAAATGCGAGTATTTTGATGAATCGATAGTTGTTGTCTATTTACAATCGATTGTTAGTGACTTTCGATAAATTCCCGTACATCGAAGGCAAGATCATCAGTATTGATCGAAATTGCTACAGACGTTAAAATGGCGTGGTGGTTGAGTCGGATGTTTCGCGCAATTGTAAAACGTTATTTAAAACTGGTTGTGGCGGTTTTTGACAGGACGGCAGGGTTTGCGAGTGAAGGATTCTACGTCTTCGACAATGTGAAAACAATTCCTATGTGCAAATACTGCAACGTTAGAATAGAGTGGAAAAGGAAAGACACGTTCACGAAACACATCCGTACAACGAGAAAGTGAGCACAAATTAAAATCATACGTTATTAAAAACCAAATAATAAAGAGCTGATATTAGTAAAACAAGGCAAATAAATGAATTATTATAGATTAAACGAGATAATCGCACAAATTCTCTGGCACGTGTGTCAACAACACATGGAACGAAGGTTAGTAAACAAATGGCCGCGTTACTTTTACCTTGAGTGTGATCATGTGACTATGCAAGAAACGTTGAAATCTAAATACGTTAGCATCACGTCATTAATAATTGGCACAATAAGATACAAGTTTTTTCGACACCCAGGTGTAAGCGATAAATTAACAATTACGTTAAAACTTTGGAACTATTTCCTTTCTTTGTGCTGGCAACCTAACGGCATAACTGTATCCGCGCTCGCCGCTGTTTGTAATGTTATATGCATGTAGCTAACGGCTAGGGTGTTTTTTAAAAGGTTGATTTTCAAAAGTTTCTTTCAGTCGTGAACCGACTGTATCTATTTGGCATACCCCAAGGCCTATAAAACCAATATGGCAGCCACTGCTCTGCCCTCGAAAACGATCCCCTCAAGTATTTCCGATAGATCGAAAATTGCCTTTCGTGTGATCGTTTTTGCAGCTTTGGGGATCGGTGCTTTTTTGAGGGATAAATAGGGATTTTTTTTTTTAGGAAAAAATAGGAATTTGAGGGAAATTTAGTAAATTTTAAGGAAAAAAGGGGAAAAAATTTAGGGAAAAATGGCTGCCGGTAGACCAGAATGACAGAGTATGAACAGCTCCGATCTCCGATACCAGATCCCGTTGTCCCAAAACGAAAATAATAATTCTACTGTCCCACTTCTCACGTGGAAACTTTAAATTTACGCCACTCTTAGTTTAATTCGAATGCACTTCTGTGCGACTTATATACCTAAACATATGNGTGGAAACTTTAAATTTACGCCACTCTTAGTTTAATTCGAATGCACTTCTGTGCGACTTATATACCTAAACATATGAATAACGCGAATTCAACGTAACAAGCCCAATGTTAAATTCAATATGTGAATAGAGCTTTATCTTTCCCTTGCCTCTGTGGCACAAATGTGGAAAAGAGGTCGATAGGCGGACACCTTTACTTCAATATTAATTTTAAATGTGTAAAGAAATCATCGTGACTAACTGTCAGTGAGTGACACAAGACTGGGTTACTTGTCTCTCTGCCCCTCTCTTAACGCGTGTGTTTAATTAATNCGCGTGTATTTAATTAATGTACATACTGTGCCGTTTGTAGACACTCCCTTATTTTCAGCTATGTTCTTTTAACCTTGTATTCTCTTTCAGGGGATATTGTTGGTTTTCGTGGCAAAGCCGCTTGTCTTCTCTTCCAGCACCCAGCTTTATTGTTCATTTCTATGTAAAATGCAAGCTTAGATAACGTTTTAGTCACTTTTTATGTAATTTTGTTTGTTCAACTAGCAATGTTCTAAGATTTCGTTACTTTTTGATTTTAAAATTTATCGGTGACCAGTTACTCTGATTAGGTTAAGCTGTTGTGTCAACCGATTGAAATAACTTTATTTAAAAGAAATTGTAAATTTTTGCAATGAAATACCCGGTATTTAGTTTGTGAATTTCATATTTAAATTATTTTGTCGATATAATTTTATAAAGTGTTTATGGTATTAATGTAAAATACCGCTTAACAAAAGGATAATATCACTGGCTGTGTGAAGCGACTTGATATATGTGATAGTGACTGGTATTTTCGGAACGCACCCTTCTTCCTCCTTCTTGCTCTCTACCTACTAATTATGGTGTGACTAAAAATACAATTAGCTCCAGCTATCATCCATCTTCAATGGATTGATCGTTTGATTTTTACCGCTTTGGGTGAGTGTTTCTTGTTCTGTTTTTTGATCGTCGCCTCAATAATGTATAATTTTGTCCTTGTGTCTTAATTTTTTTGAGTAAATTTTGTGTTTACAGCGGTCGACCTGTTGGGTCGGAAAATGCTGTATTGAGGTCATTTCTCTACCTTGCTGCCGAGGCGTGGCAGACTTTCTTTGAAGTCACCTTGCGTCTTCTTGATGCTTGATGCCGTTTTAAAGTTGAAGTAACACCTATGCTAGCGTTAGCAATGGAGATGTTCCGAAGATGGGCCNTGATGCTTGATGCCGTTTTAAAGTTGAAGTAACACCTATGCTAGCGTTAGCAATGGAGATGTTCCGAAGATGGGCCACATCTCAGGAAAGTCCAGCCACCTCTATTTTATTTTCGTATGTATGTCTGCATGTATGTATGGAATAACGTCTAATCTATAGCAGTAGAGTTAAAAAAACGGAACTAGTTGCTCGAAAAAAGGTGGAAAATTAATTGGCAAATACCTGTGTTAAGAAATTATCCCGACATCAACCCCGAGTGATTTCGGAGACCCATAGAAAACCAAATTCAGTATAGCCGGGCAGGAAATCGAACCTGTGTCCTTCTGATTGCGAGTTCACTATGATACCAGTGTACCACATCGCTCGATTACTCAGTGTAACTCCCACTAGAGCCAGCGTACAGATTACGCGGACTGCAGTCAAGTTGAGACCTCTCCTACACCGCATAACCTTTACCAGTGTGAACCAAGTACGTAATATGTATCTGTTCTTATTTAAAACTGTACCTAAAAATGAGCAGTAATTACAGTCTTGAAATATTTCTGCACGCCTAAGGAAAGTGATGGAATTAATTCCTCCAATGTACTGATATATTAATTTTTTTTAAAAGAGCGATGACTGGAAACAAAACTGTGCCATAACATAAATAAACCAATGTTGGGAGAGAATAAACTTAACTAAAAAAGAAAAATATTTGAAAACAAACGAAAGATTTGTGCCACAAGGTCATAATCATGGGTACTTCAATAATGAGACCCACAATGATTTCCAGTTTGATTTCTTATAAATTTTGAAGTGGTACTATNTTCCAGTTTGATTTCTTATAAATTTTGAAGTGGTACTATCCGTTACAAGTTATTTGTACTAATTTATGCATTCCAGTTGTAAGTGGCGGCAATCTATCTGTGTTACGTTCGCAGTGGAGAGGTTTCATATTGTATGAATATGGAGACTAGTTACTTAGTTCTGTTTTACAGTCCAGTTTCCGTAAGTTAAAGGGACTTTTCCGTAAAATAAGTTNTATGGAGACTAGTTACTTAGTTCTGTTTTACAGTCCAGTTTCCGTAAGTTAAAGGGACTTTTCCGTAAAATAAGTCCCTTCAATTTCTAATGTACTAATAGATTAACATTTAGTTAGGATCGTCGACTACATACACTGTTTTAGGCGTGCTGGTGAGCGAAAACTGTGTACAATACGAGAAAGTGCCGCATGAAGTACATTTAGTGCCCCAACCCCACGGAGTAATTTTCGTTTGAGGACGAGGGAAATAATGTTAAACGCGATTATTGAAGTTTACATTTTTNTATGGAGACTAGTTACTTAGTTCTGTTTTACAGTCCAGTTTCCGTAAGTTAAAGGGACTTTTCCGTAAAATAAGTTCCTTCAATTTCTAATGTACTAATAGATTAACATTTAGTTAGGATCGTCGACTACATACACTGTTTTAGGCGTGCTGGTGAGCGAAAACTGTGTACAATACGAGAAAGTGCCGCATGAAGTACATTTAGTGTCCCAACCCCACGGAGTAATTTTCGTTTGAGGACGAGGGAAATAATGTTAAACGCGATTATTGAAGTTTACATTTTTNCCCAACCCCACGGAGTAATTTTCGTTTGAGGACGAGGGAAATAATGTTAAACGCGATTATTGAAGTTTACATTTTTCTGGCAGGAATAAAGAAGATCTAACCGTGAGAACTTCCAAGCAGCAATCTTTTCCAACTTTGCGAACAAATATTTTGCCATAGTACTGCATTCCTGTCCAACCATTTCTTACCTTGTAAATTCATGATTACTTCCAAATTTTACGAAACCCTGCTAAAGTTCTTATTTCATGCTCTTCCTTTACCTCATGCAAATAAACCTTAAATAAGTATAGAAAATTTTATTAAAAGGGACAACGCACCGCATTCGTGCGCACTCAGTTTAATAGTATTATGAGAACTATTTCTTACTAGCCATTACCAACACACTTATTTTATCTCTATTTTTATCCATATTAATTATAAATGAAATATAATTTAATTATTAAACATAAGTAAAAATATATTTAAGCGATAAGTATATACTTTTACGTTAACAGAAGTATAAAACGGTTGTGATACATGCAATATTCAGATAAAAACCAAACACGTCTCACATGGGGTGATTTTTCGAAGGTTTGATTTAAAAACTGTCAAAATAGTGCGAATAGACTGTATCTAGGACTGTATCTAGGACTTAAGACTTAAGTAAACAGATTTAGCGCTGTTATATGCCCCACGAACTCCCAAATGGCTGGATTACCTGAAGTATTCAAATGGCTGAAGCAACGGAACCGTAAGGTCGACCGTTGCACGATCAAGTGGCTGTCCACGCTCATTCACAAAGTATTGAACTGGTGTGCAGTTTTGCTGCACGCAACAAGGCATTTTAGGCGCCGTCCCTGTTATTTTCCGGCATTATAATACAGATAAAGACGTGCTGCACGCTCAAATATTACTTCAGAAATTTTCCGTGCCAACGGTTTTGTGCCTGAAAATCACACTACGCACAAGTTCTAAACAATTTGACGCTAAGAAATAAAATTAGGGAAGTGCAGCACCTCGTCAAACGAAAAAGCACTTTTAGAAGCTATTCGTTAGAAGGCTATGTTTGAAACTACTGAGAAATTCCCAAATACTGGCTCCATCAGTTGTTCGCCTTAACTACCATTTCGGATTTTGTATAGAAATGTTAAGCTCAAGGTACACATTTTTAAAATCTGATATGTTTAGTTGCTGTTGTCTTATCGTGAATGAAAAATAAGTAAATATATCTTACCTTTAACTACAAAGGAAAACATATGAATAACAATGAAAAAAAAAAAAGATACTATGGTACATTTCTGATGCTACTAGTACAATCGTGTGTATTTTTGGAAATGTAAAGAATTTCTCGAAATAATGCCCATAAATAATTAATTATAAAGAATATTATTGTAAACTTTTAAAAATATTTTTTTGCTTAGACATGATTAATTCTAGTATTTTCATGTGCTATACTTAAAAAAATAATTTGACGGCCTCATAACTTACAACAGAGTAATTAATCATACTCTGTAAAGTATTGCTTTTAATATTTAAAAACTGCCTGCTTCTTATTATATTCTTTTACATTTTGGCTTTCGAATGCCTGCAGGGGGCAATAAATATATTCTGTGTTCGCCTTTATTTCGCATCATGCACTCTTTCAGGCTTTCAAAAGCCAATTTTTTTTTCTAGAGTTAGAGGATATTTTACGGTTTCGTGAGACGATATCGATGATAACTTGATTAATACATGAAATTATTTGAAACATATAATTCACAACGTTTATTTAGTGAAACATGGGAATTTTAACACAAAATCTTGATTCACGCATATTTCAAAAAGGTTATTAAAACACAAAGTTTGGTTTCAGATAGTGTGTTTATTGAAGTCACAGGAGTGGCATGTTGCAATTTCTTTAAAATGAGACACTTCGTTCGCCTGCGGTTTGGTGTTTAACTTCTAACTAGTCTGAATTTAAATTTTATCTCAAAAGTTAAAANAGACACTTCGTTCGCCTGCGGTTTGGTGTTTAACTTCTAACTAGTCTGAATTTAAATTTTATCTCAAAAGTTAAAATTGAAATACGAACGAACCACGTGACAAATTTCCAGGAAATATATTTTACGACAGTTTAATAAATTGAACTGTTATCTTGAACTCTAGCCTAACGTATTAATTTTTTTGAATTTTGAGATCTGTACGGAAATTTATAAATACTTTAAATATATATTTTTTCGTACAAATCTCAAAATTTAAACAAATTCAGCGTGATAGACGAAAATTTTGCTTTCTCATTACAGAATGTCAATAATTTTTTAATTAACGAAATGTATCACATTTAAAGGCGGTGTTACACATTTTACAACTGTTAGCAACAACCAAATTCATACAAAGAAAATTTAAAGTTTACATTTCTTTCTAGCAAATAAAGATATGTTATATATTTATAATTCTTTATTTTTTCAAACTATTGTATCTTATTACACCGCCAAAGCAAAGGATGTAACATGCTATAAAAGTGTAAAAAATAAATTTCAGACTTGACCGCCCGTGAGCCGCGCCCTGTGTCCTGTCGAGCGAAAAATGAGACGGAAATTACAGCAGAAGCAGATGGATTCAAGATGGCGTCCCGTGTGCCACTTTAAAGAGATGTTGACGGTAACAAGGCGGAGGCTGGGACCTGGCACGACACGGGGCAGCACAGCAGGTTTTTGCGACGCGGGGGCGGCTGGTGACGGCAAGCCCGAGAGGCGTAAAGTCTCGCCGTCGCTCCGGGTTTAGTGGTTAATTCCCCGCCGGGCGACACGCAACACGCAACACGCCCCGGCCGGCCGTTAACCAAGCCCTGCGCCCGCCGGTAGCGCGCATGCGCAGCACCCTCCTTGCCACACAACCCACGCACCACCTCCGATACCTAGCGGAGTGATGTACCACATCACTCTGGTTAAACCAGCGCAAAATAAGAAAGATCCCCTGCCACCTCTCTACTAGTTTCTCCTCTCCAATTAATAAAGAGCATGGTACCCACCTATCTTTCTCCTGTAGCATTTTCTCATAATGCATGTAACAATTTTGAATTATTTCCTGTCGAAAGGGTTTTTACGGTGTCTGTGCCGGTTTTTCTCTTTCTCTTCTAGATACAGTTTAACTATAAGTACATTAGGGAGGTTTTTCATGGCCAAACTCGGCCATGGGAAACCCAATCCCTCTTTGCCGCGATGCACGTCTCCTTGCATGTTTTTCCTTCCTTTGTAAGCGTAAGGGGTTAGCCCTGAGACGCATTAATCTCGTTCCTACCGCGGACTAACATATAACACTTAGTTTTAGAGTAGGTTAAAAATAAAACACGCCTTCTGTGCCACGTGGGCATAAGCGTACGCGGCATTCGGGCGCGAATCGCAAAACGAAGATCCATACTTTACGAGATTACAACTACAAAGTAAAGCCATATTTANGCGGCATTCGGGCGCGAATCGCAAAACGAAGATCCATACTTTACGAGATTACAACTACAAAGTAAAGCCATATTTTAAAAAAAAAACATCTTGGTTATAAATTGTCTATTCACCTTTAAAGCTATTTTGAATTTAGTGGCCGTTTCAAACACGCAGACTGTCTATTGAAAGTATGAAATTGGCAAGATTCTTTTTCTTTATCTTCCTTGTGACATGATGCAAATGGGGGTGCCGATACACCCCCTGCACCTCCCCATACCCTCTTGTGCACGCCTATGCAAGTGAGGGTATCGCGGCTATTGCAATTTAATTATAGCGTCGCTATTACACGTAGCCTATTCGCGGTTTGTTTCAATGGAACCTCTGGAAAATCACCCCGCGTATTACGTGTTTTGTAGTGTCCTAAATATTACACGTATCACAAGCGTTTTACACTTCTGTTAACATAAAATAACCATATTTTTTTTTTGGGAAATTACACTTTTACTTTTATTTTATTAATAGATCATAATATTTAATTCAATTTTTTATATGAATAGAAGAATTGATAAAATATGCGTGTTGGTAATGATTAGTAATAAATAGTTCTTGTGCAAACTATTGTTGAACTGAGTGCGCACGAATGCGGTGCGCTGTCCCTTTGGTGTAATTTTATAGACTCGGTTAAGCTTCGCTTATATGAGGCGGGGGAATTTCCTGGAAGTAGAACCTTAGCAAGGCTTCAGAAAAGTTGGAAGTAACCGAGAATGGATTATAGCTATATATTTAAACGTTACACTCTCGATACTAAAGCAAAGCTTAGAACTATTATTGTTGATTCACTGCCAACTTAACCGGGAGCCCACATGCATGCCGGTACGTACCATAACGTATAATTAAGGTTAATTCTACTCAGGTTAGGAACAAAACGAGTTTACTTATGGGTGGGTTTGGCATAGGGAAAATTTCCGTCGCTAGGTGCGTTGTGTTCTAAAGAGGTCACTTTTAATTATAATTTTAAGATGCGTGAATACTAAAAGAGAAAGACTTTACCTAGTTGCGTAGTTATTTTATATTTAATTTATGATAATGTAATTATTTTGTTTTTTAACGTAGAAAACAGAGAAATTACGGTACATATGCGACACTAGCGCTTACCTAGTGGAAAAAATTTAGTTGCGAAACTAAAATCATTGAGCTTCCCAACCTGTAGTAGAAGTAACCTTAGTATAATGCAGTTANAAAAAATTTAGTTGCGAAACTAAAATCATTGAGCTTCCCAACCTGTAGTAGAAGTAACCTTAGTATAATGCAGTTATGGGCAGTGATTTTTTAAATGAGAAACAGTATATAGACCATTCACGGTTACTTCACACTTTCCTGAAGCCCTGCTAAAGTTCTACTTCCAGGATATTCCTCCGCATCATGTAAATAAAGCTTAAGCAAGTATAAAAATTACACCAAAGGAACAGCGCCGTGCGCACTCATTGTAATACACTTGTGCATAAGAACTATTTCTTACTATGCAATACCAACACACCTATTTGCTCCCTGTTTTTATTCGTTTTAACTATAAATTAAATATTAAAATGTATAGATAAATTATAAGTGAAAGTTTAATCTCATCAAAATGAAGTCACTTTTACGTTATCACAAGTATAAAACGCTTGTGATACAAGACATATTTAGGAATTAACCAAACACGTCATAAATGGGGTGATTTTCCAAAGGTTTTGTCTAAGAAGTGTGAATAAACCGTGAATAGACTATAGTTATTATTCCTGCTAACATTAGTTGTCTCTAAAAGTTGATGATCATTGACTTGATCGTACCTGTGATCGCAGACAAGAACTCTACAGAAATATGGTTAAAACGTTAAATTGCCGTTATCATATGCATTACGTATTATCTTAGCCAGCTTAAAATGGGGATATCCAGTGAGATAGGATATCTTATCAAGAAAGCATGTCATTAAACATTCAACAGGTATTTCAGCGACCGGTGGTATGTTCGTAGTCCACAAAGCAGATCCTGCCAGCCTCATTACCCGCCTTTCTATGGCGGAGGACGATAAGTATACTGACTTAGTAGTTGTATTAAATTAGAGAGATAAGCAGTGTGTATGAAACTAAGTAAATATACAACTATAGCACATAACAGCTGGTACACCATTTCACTAATGCCCTGTTGCACCAAATTCTGTCCTGAATGAAGTTCCGGTCGTAGATTTCCAGATATGTACAGAAAAATTGTGATCTATAATTGGGACGAAACACTCTTTGTTATTGTCTCACATTTTGTGATGTCATGGTATATTTGTTTGTTTTGAAGTATACGAGAAAATGAACGGGTTTGTTTTCATATACTAGTATTTTTAAACTGTATAATCTGGTTGAATGCACTGCAAAATTCGCTATACAATTATAATATAGTATGTAGAAAAACTTGGAAACCTTAAGATTTAAAAAAAAATGTGTGCACGACTATGTACATGCATGGTATTTTGCAATATTTACAAAAATTGGCATTGTTTCTACATAATTTTCAGTACCGTTTTGGTGTTTGTTTGGAAACTCGGTTTACAGGCACGCTTGTTTGTTCGTTATACCAATATTCTGGAGTGAGTGCTGGACAAAAAAGTACACGATGCAATGTTTTTTCTCTGCTTTAGTGGTTTCAAAGTAATACAAAATTTATTTAATTATTTGAGTGTCTATAGTTTTGTTTTGGGCGTTCAAAACATTTTTAAAGATTAGTGCTATCTTAGAGCTATCTATCGTTTATTTTCAAGCTATATTTATTAAATACAGTTTTGATTAAAATTAATATTTGGATGTACATATTCCATTGCAGACTGCTACAACAACATACGTTGATAATCCTATAAATTATTGGAATGAAACCTGTGCAACTGTGGACGTCTGGAAATTATTGACAAATTCTGCTCTTTCTGCGAGAAAAAAATTTGACGTGAGCTCAACTTCTGTGCATGGCTCGGGCGGAAAACGACTACGGCTTCCAATTGGCTGTTCCACCTTCCAGCTGTGTCTGTTTAACGTGATAGGCGTAAATNGGGCGGAAAACGACTACGGCTTCCAATTGGCTGTTCCACCTTCCAGCTGTGTCTGTTTAACGTGATAGGCGTAAATGTTGCTATTTAATTACAAAATATCAATACTTTTTAAATAGAACACATGTATCGCATTTAAAGTTCA
Organism: Clitarchus hookeri; assembly: GCA_002778355.1. Classification (NCBI taxonomy): domain Eukaryota; kingdom Metazoa; phylum Arthropoda; class Insecta; order Phasmatodea; family Phasmatidae; genus Clitarchus; species Clitarchus hookeri. The sequence goes on from NQII01000300.1 coordinate 150,224, forward strand.
CGTTACACACTTTACAAATTTATAATTTTCAACTGTAAGCAACAACCAAATTCATACTAAAACAATTTAAATTTTACAACATTTATTTCTGGAAAATAAAGATATTTAACAGTGCTTTAGATACTTCTCTGATCCTGGATCATATCTTTGAACCACTATTATCAAAGGTACGTAGTGAAGTACATCTCTATGTACAGTCATGCACTGAACTCTATGGTGCAACAGTATTCCGTGATGGCCTTAGAACAAGTTCGAAATTGATCTCGGATCAAGCAATGAACTTCAGTGGTGCAACCGGCCATATGAGTTATTTTTTAACGCAGAATACTTATCCTTAAGGACTTAACACGCTTTACACACTCCGCCATTCCCTCGTGGGTGAGAGATCGATGCATGTCCAATGAAAACATTTTTTGGCGAACTGTTGAATTAGGTGAAGGTATAAAAATCCCCTAACATGCTGCTGTTCAGCGTTTATGGAACACTTCTAAGGTTCCTAATTAGTTTTCAGCACCGACAGAGAGGTTTGTCCACTGCTTGGGGCTGCGGTTGCCGTAACGTAGCCGTTACGGCAACGTTACGGCGCTCGCCTTCCACCAAGGCGAACCGGGCTCTATTGCCGACGGGGTCACTCCCAGGATTTTGCATGAGGGAATCGTGCCAGACGATGTCGTTGGTTGGTGGGTTTTCTCGGGATCTCCTGTTTCCCCCGCCCTAGCATTCCAGCGCTGCTCCATAAAAACCTTGCTTCACAGTCATTGGCTTTCAAGACCTCGTTTCTGAGAGCCGCCCAAACTTCTCTAATCCCCTGTCAATGCACCCTCTACACCCAGTCAATCCCAGCATTCGCCTGGCATGATTCCGGGAAATCATGGAAAACCGAGATCAGGATGTCGAGACCAGGAATCAAACCCAGGTCCTCCCGAATGTGACTCCGAACGTTTATCACTGCGCCCAGGGCTGTCGTTATAACTTGGAAAAGGTTGGGGGTGGGGGTGGGGGAGGTTACAATCAATTTTCACGAATAAATTACTGTACTATACATAAAGATCATGTTTTAGAACATTTTATTGTGAAATTATGTCACTTATGACAATTCATAAGACAACATTGGATATTTGTGATGAAATTTTTGAAGTATATAAATGCCACTGACCTGTTAAGGGGAAGGTNAGATTTATAAAAAAGGCATTTAAGGCACCACCTTTCTCAGTGGCTCTAGACCAAAATACGCGATAATGGTTTATACGCGAAATCAAAATTTCATATGGTAATATTTTGATGCTGTCAAATATCAAGCACAACTAAAACAAATTAGTTTTTATAGACGGATTAAAAACATCAATTCGTAGATTTGGCCCTTTCATGCATGGTGGTCGATATACGGGATTTCGCACAAGAAGTGTTTATAATGATCAACATCTTATACAGCAGTAAGTAGCGTCCATTAACTTAAGTCCCCAAGTTTAAGATAAACCATTCGTTCTTGAGACGATATCCCGCCGTCTCATATACAGTGCTGCAAATGACATCAGACACACATTATTATTGGTACCGGTACCGACGTTTGGCAGAGCATTATGCCGATACTTCATTCACTATTGTAAAACTGGAAGTTATACAGCTTTTATCTAAATTCAACCGACAAACTTCGGCTGCAGTTTAATTCCGGGGAAAAAAAGGTGAAAACATATATAAGATCTATGGTCTAAAGTGAATCCTAAGGATGGTACACGACGCACTAGTTTATATAAAATACCGAAGAAAATATTTAAGTTGGAACAATGAGTGTCTGGATAATGTGTTACCTTAATTGTCACATGCCGATTAATAATCCATCTTTTAAATCCCAAGTATGTTAACCCGTCATGGATATTAAGCTGAAATAATGGTAGTATCCGTGATTATTTCCATGAAATAATTTTATGAGAGCAGCAGGTGTTGTATTTGCATATCTCCGTTCTGTTACACATTAGCCAGACACTCAGTGTTCTATCTTAAATATTTTCTCCGACATTTCTAATAAACTAATGCTTCGGCTCCAACTTCAAATATGTGAACCGCCCTCAGGATTCACTTTTGACAGTAGGTGGTATGTATCTTTTCGCCGTTTTTTTCGTGGTTAACCTGCAGCCGAAGTTTGTCAGTCTTATTTAGACACACCTATATCTTTTTCCATGCCTGAAAGAGTTAAAAGCGTTACCGAAAGGCTAGCATTTCATCGAACAACAATAGCTTTGACAGTCAACTGCCGTGTTCTTTATGAAAGTAGGGCACATCTTGCGTTGTATTTCCTTCAAATAGAAATGCCGTCCACAGATGGTCTGCAGTGCCGTGCCGCTGCGAGTACGCAATTCCCGACACGTGGCGCCCGGACCTGAAGTGGTGCAGGGAGCCGGATCGGTCGATCGTGCCGGCCACGCTGCAGCTTCCAGCAAATACGACAGTTGTGCTGCAGCAAGTCTCAAGGCCTTCACGCAGTTCAAAACCTTCGTATTTGAATTTAATTTTCAGTTTATATTACGAAATCGCTGATACACTATATAATCGCAAACTCAAAAGTTCAAAAAAACATTTTACTTACCTGTTTTTTTTTTAATAAGTTATGATCTTCGCTCTAAAATTTATTTCAATTAAAAAAACTTATTTGTTTTCTTTATTAATAAGTATCCATTCATGTGTCTTATTTTCATAACATCCGTTTGCATTACTTTTAGCTAGACAAGACAATATTACCACGAGCTTGGTTCAATATACCGAAATGAAAATCGCCTTACGGCAAACTACTTACTACATTTATTCCTGTCGTCTACCATCTGACTGATTCTCGATAAAATGGCTGCTTGACGTTCAATTTAATTTTCAACTTTTCGAAATCGAAAAGTCAAGAGAACTTGACGGTATCTCTGACAGTTTCAACGTATCAAGCTCCGTAGGGAACAACACGCCGAGAAGCGAACGTAAAGTCAAGTACAGAAACCGGCTCTCAAGACCTCGATGTTAAGAGCCGCCAAAATCTCTTCGCTCACTCACTCGCACACAGAAAACTTGGCGAACGTTGCCGTTGTCCAACAGGTTTCCTCGGGGTACTCCCGTTTCGCCCACAATTACATTCTGCCTCTGTGTCATCTTTATCTCACTTCACCAAATCAACGCCAAATACCTCCTCTATCAAGCGCAATCAGATCTCGCATATAAATATTAAATAGCAAATGCCCTGAAAATGATTTTATCCAATTAAGAACTTTAAAAGTGGCTTGTCTTACTTTAGNTTGACTGCGCCACCTCTCTCGGTGGCTCTAGACCAAAACACGTGATAATGGTTTATACGCGAAATCAAAATTTTATATGGTAATATTTTGATGCTGTCAAATATCGAGCACAACGAAAAAAAATTAGTTTTTATAGACGGATAAAAAAAAAGAGTAATTCGTAGATTTGGACCTTTCATGCATGGTGGTCGATATACGGGATTTTGCACAAGAAGAGTTTATAATGATCAACATCCCATACAGCAGTAAGTAGCGTCCATTAACTGAAGTCCCTAAGTTTAAGATAAACTATTCGTTCTTGAGACTATATCCCGCCGTCTCATATACAGTGCTGTAAATTACATCAGACACACATTATTATTAGTACCGGTACCGACGTATGTCAGAGCGTTATGCTAATACTTTATTCATTATTGTAAAACTGGAAGTTATACAGCATTTATCTAAATTCGACCGACAAACTTCGGCTGCAGTTTAATCCCGGAAAAAAGGAAGGTGAAAACATATATATGACCTATGGTCTAAAGTGAATCCTAAGGGTGGTACACGACGCACTAGTTTATTTAAAATACTGAAGAAAATATAGAAGTTGGAACAATGAGTGTCTGGATAATGTGTTACCTTAATTGTGACATGCGGATTAATAATCCATCTTTTAAATCCCAAGTTAGTTAACCCGTCATGGAGATTAAGCTGAAATAATTGTAGTATCCGTGATTATTTTCATGAAATAATTTTATGAGAGCAGCAGGTGTTGTTGTATTTGCATATATCCTTTCTGTTACACATTAGCCAGACACTCAGTGTTCTATCTTATATATTTTCTCCGACATTTCTAATAAACTAATGCTTCGGCTCCAACTTCAAAGATCTGAACCGCCCTCAGGATTCACTTTTGACAGTAGGTGGTATGTATCTTTTCGCCATTTTTTTCGTGGTTAACCTGCAGCCGAAGTTTGTCAGTCTTATTTAGACACATCCTGTATATTTATCCATTCCTGAAAGAGTTAAAAGCGTTACCGAAAGGCTAGCATTTCATCGAACAACAATAGCTTTGACAGTCAACTGCCGTGTTCTTTATGAAAGTAGGGCACATCTTGCGTTGTATTTCCTTCAAATAGAAATGCCGTCCACAGATGGTCTGCAGTGCTGTGCCGCTGCGAGTACGCAATTCCCGACACGTGGCGCCCGGACCTGAAGTGGTGCAGGGAGCCGGATCGGTCGATCGTGCCGGCCACGCTGCAGCTTCCAGCAAATACGACAGTTGTGCTGCAGGAAGTCTCAAGGCCTTTACGCAGTTCAAAACCTTCGTATTTGAATTTAATTTTCAGTTTATATTACGAAATCGCTGATAAACTATATAATCGCAAACTCAAAAGTTCAAAATAAATTTTACTTACCTGTTTTTTTTAAAATAAGTTATGATCTTCGCTCTAAAATGTATTTCAATTAAAAAAACTTATTTGTTTTCTTTATTAATAAGTATCCATTCATGTGTCTTATTTTCGTAACATTCGTTTGCATTACTTTTAGCTAGACAAGACAATATTACCACGAGCTTGGTTCAATATACCGAAATGAAAATCGCCTTACGGCAAACTACTTACTACATTTATTCCTTTCGTCTACCATCTGACTGATTCTCGATAAAATGGCTGCTTGACGTTCAATTTAATTTTCAACTTTTCGAAATCGAAAAGTCAAGAGAACTTGACGGTATCTCTGACAGTTTCAACGTATCAAGCTCCGTAGGGAACAACACGCCGAGAAGCGAACGTAAAGTCAAGTACAGAAACCGGCTCTCAAGACCTCGATGTTAAGAGCCGCCAAAATCTCTTCACTCACTCACTCGCACACAGAAAACTTGGCGAACGTTGCCGTTGTCCAACAGGTTTCCTCGGGGTACTCCCGTTTCGCCCACAATTACATTCTGCCTCTGTGTCATCTTTATCTCACTTCACCAAATCAACGCCAAATACCTCCTCTATCAAGCGCAATCAGATCTCGCATGTAAATATTAAATAGCAAATGCCCTGAAAATGATTTTATCCAATTAAGAACTTTAAAAGTGGCTTGTCTTACTTTAGNTAAATATTAAATAGCAAATGCCCTGAAAATGATTTTATCCAATTAAGAACTTTAAAAGTGGCTTGTCTTACTTTAGGTGTGATTTTTAGTAGCGATTAGCAGATAACTTGTATTAAGTGATTTCTTCTAGTTAACTTACTGAATTAAATAATGTTATATTTCTTACAAGGACGTTCCTCGCACTACCACTGTGGAGGGTTGTTGGCGTCGCCCTCTAGTTTCTGCTCCCACGATCATCGTGCAGCACCGAGTTGCAGTAGGGATAATAAAAAAGAACGTAGCTTCCAGTTGGGCGACCCAGCTGTGTTCAGAGAAGGGGAAGCAAAAGAAGGACGCGGCTGTGCATCGCGTTGCTTTTCAGATGAAACGGGCCGGCTTAAACTACTTATGTAGCAGTTTATTTGCTCCCCGCTGGTTACCAAGCATTATATTTCCCGGTTTTATGCGTTTGGAGAGGCACTTTCTTGCCGTAAAAGAGAACTGCAGGTACAGGGATGTAAGCGAATAACACCGACAAACCACCGCTTCAGGCCGGCCACAAAAAAGTAAGCCGGAAAATAATCGTAAACCACTTTCCGTCTGAAGTATTCACTAAGAGTTGTATATGTTTTTTAACTTTGGAACTTAAACCTGAATATACCGTAAATATAACAGAAGTTGTTTAAGATGAGGGCAGTTAACATTACGTCAAGATATACTTGATCAAAGATCTGCGACCACTACAAACATTCTGCTGTAATCGAAGTATTTANGTTAACATTACGTCAAGATATACTTGATCAAAGATCTGCGACCACTACAAACATTCTGCTGTAATCGAAGTATTTGATGTAAATTGCCGTATTTTGTCGGTTTTTTTACGCAGAAAAATAATCGGTTGTTAATGAAAGGCAGTTAATCACCATGTCAAAATTAATTGAAAAAATCCTTTTCTATGTTTTTTCTAAATCCTAGCGTTGTCGAGNAGGCAGTTAATCACCATGTCAAAATTAATTGAAAAAATCCTTTTCTATGTTTTTTCTAAATCCTAGCGTTGTCGAGGAAACCGGGCATTCATATGGCTTATTTAAGGACTGCGCCTTTAAGTGTGCAACACGCATAACACTCGACGTTTTTTTTANACCGGGCATTCATATGGCTTATTTAAGGACTGCGCCTTTAAGTGTGCAACACGCATAACACTCGACGTTTTTTTTAAAGGTGCATACTACATATGACACTGTGTTTCGTTGCCCTATTACTTCGAGTTGACAGAAATTCGCAGCCATTGCATNGTTAACATTACGTCAAGATATACTTGATCAAAGATCTGCGACCACTACAAACATTCTGCTGTAATCGAAGTATTTAATGTAAATTGCCGTATTTTGTCGATTTTTTTACGCAGAAAAATAATCGGTTGTTAATGAGAGGCAGTTAATCACCATGTCAAAATTAATTGAAAAAATCCTTTTCTATGTTTTTTCTAAATCCTAGCGTTGTCGAGGAAACCGGGCATTCATATGGCTTATTTAAGGACTGCGCCTTTAAGTGTGCAACACGCATAACACTCGACGTTTTTTTTAAAGGTGCATACTACATATGACACTGTGTTTCGTTGCCCTATTACTTCGAGTTGACAGAAATTCGCAGCCATTGCATTCTGAATACACCAAGAGAGTAGCCGCAATCTTCAGCTGTTTACCACAAGGGCACACCTACATTGGCTAATGGGCGTTGTAACCCGAGACTTGTTTCTACTCTTTTAAGTGCACTGGCAAGAGTGTGTCATATACAGGTAATATGCATATAGGTGATCAAGTTTGCTATAAACATTTTTAGTGCCCGTACTTCGTCCTTTACCGATCGACACACTAAAGAGACTAAAATTATTTAATACATTTCCAGCATATTACATATTTTTCTCATTGTGATACGAAATAATAAACTGAAAAGGTATAACAATTGCGGAAAATTACTTTTAGAAAACGAATGAAAGGAACTACNGTGATACGAAATAATAAACTGAAAAGGTATAACAATTGCGGAAAATTACTTTTAGAAAACGAATGAAAGGAACTATATCAATTTTTAATTCATATCTTTATTCACGCAAATCACAAAATCGGACAAAGTTAACACGTTAGGGCACAGCTAAAAATAATTGTCCATGTAGTTAAAATGTCATCAACAGCATTTTATTGAGGATTTGTTATGTGGTTGGCCCATGTTTCAGTTTCAACTTATAAATAAAATTGAAAGTTAAAAATAGTTAGAAGTCAAAAGCCTACCGTAGGTGAACCAAGTGTTGGATTTCAAATAAATTGCAACGCTAAATTCACGGGTCTTATAGAAATGTTTTAGCTAAATCTAACATTAGTAATAAACATTTTTTTTTAAATTTGTACGAATCAATAGTTAAGTGAAAATACATGCTAAAAAAATCTATAATTTTTTTTTTAATAATACTGTTACGCGATAGCTGCTTTGTTCCGTACGAGCTAGTGGAAGTGAAGGACAGAGCTGTTACATGATAGCGACGGAAATTCAATGGAATGTTTTGAATGATACACGAGTGAACCGCGTATCTGTTACGGCGTGATAATCCTTTTTGCGGCGCGCGTTGCTAACCCTAATTGTATTAAGTTTTTGTATTTACCTTAATAATTTTCTAGTGGTTTGCTGTTCTAGTTTCTCTAAGAGTGACTCGGGGTGCGTCGAACTTTCCAGGTCAAGGCCAGCAGGGTATAAATTGTGCGACGGGCCTCCGGGCCGCGAGTTGTAGTTGTTGAATGGATGAGTGGCCGAGTTCCAGTGATAGACGACGAGTGGCGAGAGAAGTGACCAGCGGAAGGGAAATCGGCGACTGCGAGTGTCAAGCAGTGAAGGGTGCGGCTGGCAGACTGGACTATTGGACTGGATGCGTGAGTGAAAGACATTACAAATAATGGCAACAGACAGACTGAACGTGTGTTAATGATGAGTATGAGTTAATTGACTGTAACGAAACAGCGACATTGAGAAGGACGTTAATTAGAGTTGAAATACACATTAAATATTGCGCTCTTTGAGAAATAAAAAGAGTAAGAGTGGAGATAAATAATTTAATGCTGAAAATAAGAGCTGTGTGAGTAAATTAGAAATAAAATTTAGTTATTTTATTTTTATTAATACCTCCATCCCTCACGAACTCAGATACGCCTCTCTGGCATCTTGTAACAATACGACTTATTTTAAGTTGTTGATATGTCACGAAACTGTAAAATTCTCAACATCTAGGAAAAAAATGTATCTTGAACCGCCTTAAAGATTTAAAATATCGCACGGAAGGTCTCACTGTTACGTAAAGGAAGGACGAATACTACTGGGCCTTCTGATAATAGAGGCTCAGAGTTACATGTTACCTCGGCACTCTAACTGAAGTAATGGCGAGGGTTTGGCTCGAATCATCACCGATCCAGCTTCTTCGTCACGCAAGCCTCAAGTTTTGGTGATCACAACCTCCGAATACTCTTCTTATTGAAGTTTTATTGTAAAAATGCTATACTGTAAAACGGGCAGGTCGCGTAGATGCTTTCAACATCGTGCGCGGGTTCGAGACTTAAGCTCAGTTAACGATCAAAAACGTAATACGTACGACATGTACATATGAAAATGCAAGTGTGTTTTCCTAAATAACGTCCATCTCTCATTGTGTAGCCCTGATATGTGCACGTGGACGTACTGTTATTTCTGGCAATAAGGTTGCACAAGGAAAGAATAATGAAAAATTATTTTTATTTTTAAAATTTTAGTTGGAGAGAGAATTAAGGTTTTATGTGTATGTTTTAAAAATTCATCTGTTCTATGTTAGATACTTGATAAATCACTGCCTTGCCAAATTAATTTCGAGTAATGTGTGATCTGTTGAACATTATACTAATGCATTCGCTATGAATGATACTTTTCATTCATTGTACAAACACGTTTTCGTGAGGACGCCTTACGTGTTCTTGTGCAGACGTTTCTTACGTAACGCGAAACTGATCGTGAACAAACCGTTAAAGGTGGCCACGCGCGGTCATTCCTGGTCGTATGTCATGCTTGTTAAGTCTAACAGTTAATTCCAAAACTTATAGTGAGTGGGGGATTTGTTCCAATAATGATTGCTTGTCAATCCGGGTTTTAAGAATCAAACGTTTTTTAGTTCAGCTGTAATTACTGGATTGGAAAATGGGCATTAGTACTGCTGAACCCACGTGTTGTTTACAAATGAAGAGTATTCATATTGAGATGGCTGAGTTAGTGAAAACTGTACAAGGGTGGAAACATAGAATTCTGTAAATCGAAAGTTAACAAAATTCGAGTTGTTTGCAAGAGATAAACCTGGAAAATTTGTCTCTTTCTTGCAGCCGTTGTTTCGTACAAAAGGAAATTTTCTTCTTTTTTAGTTCATCAACATGGAAAAAATTCTACATGAACTGCAGCAGGACATGTTCTGCCTGTGAACTGAGCATGCTGAACAGAAGCAAGCGCTGGCAGACATCACATCCCATCTGCAGCATTACTGCTAAGCCTCACACAAGTACTGTGTCAGCTTCAGTGACTATTATGTAAATGACCTATCATTTTAAAAGAATAACAAATGTATTATTTTGTGTATAAAGTTTTTCTTTTCGTAAAATTTTTTTATAGATAGAACTGACAACTGCTGCGTGTTTCTGCACTAATGCAGCACAGAGGAAAAACTAACGCTCTTTAATGCAGTGACTCGATCCATTCTGTAATACGTTTTCCGAGTATAAGATTTGCGTTCACGAAGCACAAAATGACAGTCCCGTCACGACTCTGGCAAGCCTGTAATCACAGTTCCGGCGTGGACCGCGTACGGCGAGTCGCGGCAAGCCTCACAGCAGTTCAGGTACGACAAATCCAGCATCGAACCGAGAATAACTGTGTGCAGCCACTTTTAACGGGACGCCGACCAGCGTCGAAAGGGTCCTCACTACTAAAGAGGACGTGTGGTACGAAGTCTCCAACGAACCATTAATTCGTTTCCGGTGGCAGTTTTTAAAGACAAAGGCGGTATGAAAAAAAAAACTACGGTCGATCTTTAGAAAAGACCTTCGCATTTCGGGGTTTCGAATGCTTCTTTACTGAAGTACATTTTAAGGTATATATAGCGCTAAGAGACTGTTCTTTTGCAAAAATGCTTACACTGTGTCGGAACGTTGTAATCGGGAATCCAGTTATAAAAGAGAGAAAGCGGCGGCATTCTCTTTCAACCGCTTCCTTTTGTGCACGACTATTACCACCTTCCGCCATCATCGTGCTCGGGCGACGGAGCACGATGATGGCGCTCAGCAAAGGGAGCTCGGATCTGCGAGGTTTCTAGAGTTTCCAGAGAGGCGCGGAGAACCCTACACAGGATACACAGAGACGCCGCCTTCACATAAAAAAAAAAAAAGAAAGCGCGTGATTCAGGGAAGTGTTGATTGAGAGAGCGCCTGGTGAGGTACGCAACAAGAACCGTCGAATGCCAAGTGCAAAATTTAAATTGACGAGTTTTAGGATGTGAAGAATTTTGAACGAAAATGGAAAACGGCATAGTAATCAATCTGCATTCCAAATTAAAGGCTTCTCTTTTGCAAATTTTACTGTTTAGATAACGCTGCTTGGACTCTTGTTCGCACCGTTTTTTTTATATATACATACGTGCCTTGAAACTTTAGCACAATTACTCGGCAGATCATTTCGCAACTCTGATGTATCCCAGTTGCGCTATTTTTTTTCTTCTAAATCGCAGCTATTTCGAAAACCAGATGGGAACGAACGCTCATGTTACTGTACGAAACATGTGATATGTATAGCTATGCCAACAATTCGAAAGCCATTGTCAAGAACATGCTCAAAATACGAAAATTCCCACCTCGTCCCAAGTCCAAGGTTCTACACGCTATTCACTGTAAAATTAGCACTTTGAAAGCCCCGTTTACGATATAATTGTATGCACGTTGTGTATTCTTCCACCTCATGTAAGATTAGCATTGTTATGGGCCTCATTACTTTATTCATGCATCGGTCAAGTGAAGCTGTGAAATGATTATGAAAGTAAGCATTTAACAAATGTGCTCATTTTTACATTTCGATGTATTAAATAAAACAAGAAGTAAAATAAATAATTTCAGTTATCACGAATGGTTACCTAACACTTTTTATTAGACGTTAACGGAACTACTTCCCATCCATCGTTACCAACTTTACTGGGCGCATGCCACTCATGGCGCCCGTTAAAATGTACGCAGATAGGGGCAGTGACTTTTAAGGTTGGTTTAAAAAGTGCTCACTTTATCGTGAACATCCCTTTACGAGCTGGGCGGCTTGTTGGTCGAAAGTGCGCTGTTATGGTGTGATCAGGCCTTGGAAGCTTATGTATTTCAACGTTAGTTAAAGCTCATTTATTTCTAAACTGTCGTTGCCAATTGTTCTCTCGGGCGGTATATGAATACTAACTTACGTTACAACTGTATAGTTACGTTACTGTTTTTCATCCAATTCTTAGCTAATGCCTATAAATAAGGACGCTTATGCTAGAAACTATTTTCATACAACATTGTCTTTTTCTGAAAATAAGTTATTGTAGTTAGCTGTGTGCGCGGATAAGCTCATAGTTATTAAAATGTTAATATGTACTCTGGACACCAACACATAGCATAAGTTGAATATAATTACTTTGATTATTAAACAGTTAAGATTGTAATGAAGAGGACCATAACGTATAGCATAATAAAACCGAGGGACATCATCACATAGTATAAGTAGAACATAATGACACTGATTATGCAAATAGAAGATAGTAGAGAGGAAAAGAATATATAAATAATTAAGTGCGTAATAATTACACTTCTACTTTCACACAAAGGGGTAGCATACGGGGATTGGGGAAATCTGCACTCAATGTCTTACACCAGGGAGGTCAAAAGCGAAAGTACCCTCGTGGTATACTTTCAAAGTACTGTGTAGTAGAGAAAATACCCACAGAAAAAAATCCAATTGCGACCGTACTGCCTGAACTCTTTCAAAGCTAGTAGAGCACAGAAAATAGGCCCCTCTGGTCGGGTCACAACTCCGCCAGAGGCCCAAAGATTGCTCCGCGTCTCACGCGAAACGAAAGGTTTGACCTCCTCAGTTTTTTCTTTGCTAAAAAATATCACTATTGATAGGGCCTCAAAATATTATCTACGTGCGGGGGAATATTAAGTAATGTATAACTGTTATTATGTATTCTTTTCTGGTATATGTTTTCGATGTCAGTGTTTGGTACACGAGATAAATAATCAGCCATGATATTATTTCGTCCCTTAACAATTTTTGTTTCAAGTGAAAAATCGCTTAAGGCAGTTGCAAATTTCTGGATACGGTTGTTGTGCTCAGCCATAGATGTGAAATATCTAAGTGATGCGTGATCTGTTTCGACTATAAATTTTCTCCCGTATAAATATTGCCGAAAGTAAGTACAAAAATATTTGACCGCTCCTAGTTCCCTTTCCGTCGTCGACCAACTTCTCTCGTTCTGTGCCAGTGAGTTAGACGCGTAAGCTGTAACAAACCGTCGACCCTGGTGGTCTTCCTGTAATAGTGCTCTGCCAACAGCTGCTGTGGACGCATCACAAACTAAGATTGTTTTCCTGTTATCTATAAAGGGTGCTAGTACCGGAGGTGAAGTTATAGCTTTCTTTAATTGTAAAAACGCGGACTGTTGTGGAATATCCCAGTAGAGTTGTGCGTCTTTTTTTGTTAATTCTGTTAGAGGCTGCGCAATTTTTGAGTAGTCACTAATAAATTTTCGTAAGTAAGAATTGGGCCCCGAAAAGGATCGTAATTGTTTTACGTTTATGGGTGGCGGTGTGTTAACTATTATTTGAATTTTCTCTGGATCTGGTGCTAGACCCTTAGGCGTTAGTTGATGCCCTAGTATTTTTATTTCCTGGGATGGAAATTTACATTTTCTTGGATTAAGTTTTACCCCAAATTCTCTCATGCGTACAAGTAAGTAGTTTTTCAAGATTACGAATGTGTTCATGAAAACCATTTCCTATTACAAATATATCGTCCGCGTAACATATTACTAACTGCCATCTGAGGTCACCTAAAAGCGTGTTGACAAATTCCTGAAAAAACTTTGGGCTGCTTTTCAATCCCATTGGTAATCTACGATATTGAAACAATCCTATCTGGTCTATAGCAAACGCCAATTTATATCGATCTTCTGGCTTAATGGGAATCGCATCAAATCCGGAAAACATATCTAAACTAGTAATATACGTCGTATTTTGGAGGATTTGCAAAATATCGTCTGTTCGTGGCAGTGGATAATTTTGGTCTGGAATGAAATTATTACGTCTCCTGAAATAAGTTACCATCCGTATTGTCCCGTCCTTTTTCGGTACAACTAGACACGGAGCGGCATAAGGACTTGTTGATTTTTCGATTATGTTAGCCTCTAACATATCTTGGATTTGTAGTTGAATAGCTTCTCTCCTTGAAGGAGCTATTCTGTACGGTTTACAATGTAAGGGTTTGGTGGTTGTTAAATCAATTTGGATGTGATATTTTCGTGTTTCAGTTACTTCTGTAATCTTAAACGCGAATCTGTCTTTGTATTTCTGTAATAGCGTTTTAATTTTCTCTTTTTCCTCTGGGTGTAAAGCTGGATTTATGTTTTTATACGGTAGTTGGAGGTCGTCAGGCTCTAAATTTTGCATTTGTTGGATTGTGTTGAAAAAGAAAAAACTATTTTCGTCATTCAGATCAATAAATGGTACTGTAATGATTTTATCATGCGTATGTCTAAGTGTTTCGGCTTTCGCATACAAATCTGGGATTAAACGGTGTTTCCGAATAAAGTCACACCCAATTATGGCGTCAGCTTGAAGGTTCTCAATGACTAGAAACTCATGTTTGTATGTGTGCCCTTCAATTTGGAATGTTAGATTTATATAGTGTCGAGGGGATGGTAGTTCGTCCATCGCTGCCATTATTTTAAATGGTTGTGAGAGTGATTCTAATTTGCGACTTCCTACCATGGTTGCGGCTATGCATGACTTGGAACATCCCGTATCAATTAAAGTTAAGAACGCGTTGTCTTTCGTGTTAATGATGATTTTCGGTGTGGCGCCTACGTTCTTTGTGATTTTAATGATCGCTATGGGGACTGGCTTTTTTTTCCTTGTTGTTGGCCTGTTGTGTTGCTGTGTGGAAGTCTTTCACATTCAACGTTGGTATATTATGTTATTTAAATTTGCTGTGTTTTTCGTATGCCTGCTTACCTACAGTGAGTGAACTGTGTGGTTTAGTAACTGTATGTTTTCGTTGAAAACTTTGAAACCTACCGCGCATGTCCGTTAGCCACTCTGTACCTTTCTTGGGAAACATTGGGCATATGGCAGAAAGATGTCCCTCGTAGAAACATAACGCGCAGGTATGTGCAAATTCGTTCTGCGGCCCGTATTTTACCGCGGCATATTGCCGCACTACTTTCGGCGCTGGATCTTGTTGTGTTACGTTTTCTATGTGCTGCGGATAATTTTGTCTTCTGTTATGCAGTTCCCTATTTGGAACATTATGAAGGGGGTATGGAGCCGGTTTACCATCCGTTTTGTAAACGTCTCTTCTTTTGTTAACTACACGTGGTACCTGCTTTCGGCTGTTAGTTTGATACTGTGGTGAATACCGCCTTCTTTCAAATTCTATGGTACACGGTTGTCGTGGTCTGATAGCCCGGTTTGCATACTTGTTACCTATCGGTGTCCGCATGCAAAGTATCTGTTGCGGTCTGACCGAAAAACATGTTGTAATAGGCTTACAAAATTGACTCGCCATGTGCGTATGTGTGTGCCTTTGCTTGTCCTCTTGTTTGGGTTGAAGTGTGCAAGGTGTATAGGGGAAAACTACATCCTGTACTCTCCGTTTTTGAATTGTTAAATGTTTTTGCGTGAGGCGTAGGATAAGGTCGATTCATGAGTGGTTGGGGGCAATAGTATGGGTATGACGGTGCTGAGCTGTGGAACGGGAACAGTGGAACTTGAAACATGGAAGGCGCGTTCATCGCTGGTGCGCTATACGTATGAAAACGTCTGCGTTTTCTGAAATTTGCTTCTCGTGTTTGCCATTCTAGTTGAACTTCGTTTTGTTGGGCACAGGGTTTTTCGTCTACCCTAGTGTTATCTCGGAACACTGATAGTTTGCTAATTTCTTCCTTCAGCTCCGTAATCTGAGTTGCCATGAAATTGTTAAGTTGTGCGTAGGTTTGTGTAGATTTTGTCTATATTTGTGAACACCCGCCTCTATATGCCTGATATTGCAGATCATTTCTTGCAGTGTTGTATTGTTCATGACTATAAGTTTATGGATTGTTCATGACTATAAGTTTATCGACTATCGTTGGTGCTAAGGAATCCCCTAGAATTTCTATAATTTCCTCCTCTGGCATGTTGTTTTTAACCTTATTGGCGAGAAAAATGATTACCTGTACATGTACGGTTGCAGACTCATGAGGCTCCTTTCGCTTTTCGTACAACTTTCTTTTATTTTTAGCGATGGTTTCTTCAGTCGAAAAAAAAACTGGTCAGTTGACGCGTAACTCTTCCCCACGAAAGTAAGTGTGGCTCTGTTTGATTTACAATAATATCATTTACTCTTTTGGGTGAGCTTACAAGATATATTTGTAGTCGTTTAATTTTGATTTTTCCTCATCGTCGGCCTCCGTTTCAAATTGCTTTAAGAATTCCAAAATGTCTTCCTCCTGTGTACCATGAAATTTCTCTACCGGCACCGGTTGTTGTACTACGATGTTAAATTTCAGTATTTCCTCCATTTTAGTAAGCGGTTGAGTATTCGACGTACTTGTATCGATGGGTTGTGTGGATTGAGACTGGGCTGGATTGAGACTGGATTCGTAGTCCCTAGAAACCCTTGGCTATCCGGTTGTGTGGGCTGTAAACTCTGAAAGTACGATCTTGTACAGAGCCTGATACTGCCGTCTATAAGTTCCGGTTGTGAATTACTATTCACGTTTGCCTCCGTATCCCTTGCTCTCGGGTTAGCTGTTACTACGTCCAAAAATCGTTTTAACTGAGATTGCCTTTTCGGAGAACTAGCCATTTAATAAGGCATTACCATGTTTCATTGTGCATGTAAATACACGCCTTCCCCAAATATGACAGTCAAGCGGAATAAGAAATGTATCCCCAAGTACATGCAACTAATAAACTCAACTAATGTGTAGTGCAGGAAGTATACTGCAGAAAATGTTGATAAATGAGTGATCCGAAGAAGGTGGGTGGGTGGGGGATATAGGAGGTGGGTTTGACTCGCTTGCTAGTCGATTGGTAAGGTTCTTAAGGCGCCTCCACCATTTGTTACGAACTAGCTTTTCAGCCAATTCGTACGTGAAAGTTGCTAGGGGCGTAGCTCAATAATGACCCATGATTCGGTAGAGCCCAACAGTATAAGATGAGTTTTATTAGCATTATGATTATACAATTACTATTTATGTTACTATTGATCGGGTGAGCTTTAAACTGAATACCAAGATGATTATTCATTATATTTACCTCACGCCATTTTATTATAATCTAACTGGAAAGTCATCACCTTGTCAATGTTGCCGGAGGCTGATTCTACGAGACGGTCAACGACTAGGACCGGCATCGTCTACTACGAACTTCAGACCAGACAGCGGCTGTTCCTTGGGCTGCTTCCGTCAGAGGGTCCGGGTGCGAGGCTGGGGTGAGTTCCCTTCCTTTATATGTGTTCCTCCTTCTTAACTATTAGCCTTCCTTAAATCCTTCCCTCTCGCTTCCGTTGGACTTAACTTTAATTGAATATCATTGTATAATCTTCTAACTTCAGATCAAGTAAAATCTTTATTAATCATTTCAAACAATACTTTTAATTATCTGAGCTTATCCTGTTTTCCTTAAACTGAACCTTTCCTAAGAGTGTTATGAGCCACAGCGCGCACGTGTGAATGTTTGTAGTATGTGTGTGAGCGGGAAGAAGGCGAATTGTGTGTGTGAATATAAATGATTCAAGATGCATTACAACTATACAGAATACTGGGGCTACTTGCATACGACTTGCAAGTAATACAGTCAACCTAAAGGGAAGTATCAAGATGAGCGAACTTGAAGGATGCGTGTATTAAGTATTGTAGTGATTAATAATATAATGTTGACAAATACAGTAGAACTGGCTGTTGCCTGCGCTACTGGAATCAAGTTTACTGCCGTGCAGAATAACGCCGTGAATTAGGAAATTGACTGGTTGTGTCAGTGGCATCTATATTTTCTATGAAGTGCTCTAAATAATTTCGGGAATATGATTTATCTATTTCTGTACAACTGGAAATAATACATATAATAGAATTAAGGACCTGGATATGTCCCGGCCTGTGACAGTTAAACCGTGGTTTCATTAATTCTCGGTTGGCAGTGGTAAATGTACGCACTTTGTTTTTGGATGATCGCTAGCAAATCAATTTTCTGTTTTAGTTTTTCGTTCAGTTACGCTTCACCACACGTACGGACCACGCTATACAGCACTGACAGCATTTTCGCTAAGAATGTAGGTCGGCAACCGCACGAACAAGCGCGGAGCACGTGTTGGATGAAGCGTATTAATTAATGCAGGCAGCGGGCAGGCAGAGAGCCAACGGTGAAAGACGTGTCGAGAGGCCGAGGAGCGGGGGAGGAGGAGGCAACCTGGACAGGTGATTCATTAGCGGAATTGCGAGACCTTCATGTGTGTTCGTGTGAGCGAGTGCGTGGGTTCCACTCGATAACACAGAGAGCACAGACTCCCGGCTCGGGCAGCCGCGGGTCCACCCCAGTTTTTTTTCTACCCCTGTAATAATGAACGAGTTTGTGGCGAGCGCCGTTGTCCACTGCCGGCCATACATCACACTCGCGCATGCGCAATAATGCAATTCTCGCGGCCGCGCGCCTGGTGCGTACAAAAACACGCGTACTCGCGCCAGCATACCGCAGATTTGACCATTCATCTACCCGCATGTGTGCGAAACTCCACATAATGTTTTCTGAATTGCAAACAAAAAAAATTGTTATGTGAAATTCTAATATATATATATATATATATATATATATATATATATATAAGCAGGACACGTGTTGATTTTTCCTGTTCGTTCAAGGAATGCTAAATATGGTAAACGAAATCCGAACCATCTAGGACACCAACTCAGTTTCTTCAAAGCTAGTTTGCAAATGCACCAACCACAAATTATATATATATATATTCACTCGTATTCGACTGTTCTCAGTGGTTACGCTTCAACCCCTTTTTAATTTGTGGTTTATCTTCTGTTACTGATGTGAGTTCATTCATTGTGATTGCTCCTTGTTCTGAGGCGACTACGGATGTTCGCTTGCGGTTTTACTCTGCGTATGTACGTCACGTTCACCTCCACGAGAAAAAAACAGTAGTGAGAATTTGGCGGCGGGTTCAGGAAATCGCCTGTCAGATACAATATTACTTAAGCTGGTGCAAGCATAAGGAAAAAAATTTAATAAATAACTAAATACGCAGGTCAATTTCTTACGTTTTATTTATTTATGTGTAATGAGAACATTAAATATTACAACATAGCACACAAGTGCAAATATTGTATTTTCAAGAATCATATATCGTTAATTTCCTTTACAAAATATTTATATTTTATAAACTACAATTATTGAATTCAACTCTATTGCTTTTGAAGTTATTCGTTATTCCGTACATAACACATTTTAGTTATCGGTTTTGTAAGTAACAGTTTTGTTTTACTACTAATGCTTTAATTTTTAGAAAATGGGGATTTCACACTACTTGTAAAAATGGTTCAAACAAGCGGGCAGTCTGGTGTTGTTTTTATGCATCCAAAAATTGCCAGTTCTTAAGCCCGTGCCACCCTGTCAAATTTTCGTCCTCAAATATATTTGAAAATAAAATTTGAAGACGAAGTACGACCATCAAATATTTCCATTTAACAAATTGGATAAAATATTCTTGAATGTATTTAAAAATGTGTAACACTGATAATTATTTTTTTTACTGGAAGGATCTAGTTTGATTTTCATTTAAAAATTATTTTCAAAGTGAGATACTGGCGTTGTGTTTCCGTGCAGTTCACTGCAGGAAGATATGTAACAAACGTTGTGATTTATTTTCACTTCTTTATTAAATTAAAGTTCTATTTTTCACAGATATTTCTTACACAATACAATTAAATGCATCTGCATTCTTAAAATCATTGTGAATTAATTACGTTATATCATATTATATAATATTGCGCATAGTATTAAGAACTCAGAGGCAAACATTTTCATCTCTGATAAATAAAATTTGAATTTAGTAAAGAAGTGAAAATAAATCACAACATTCGTTACATTTCTTCCCGTTAATGGACTGCGGGGGAACACAATAGCAATACCTCACTTTAAAAAATATTTTAAAATAAAATTACAATTATATCCTCCCAGTAAAAAAAAAAAAAAAATTGAAGTGTGACACATTTTCAAACACATTCAAGATTATCTGATAAAATTTGTTGAAAGGAAAAATTTTATGGCCATATCTCTTCTTAAAATTTTGCTGTCAAATATATTTGATGGCGAAAATTTGACATTATGGCAGGGTTTTTAGACAAATGGATGCAACTCGTAATCAACGATTAACATATATATGTTAAATAATGTACTAAAATCGTCAAAACAATAAAAAAAAACAGAAAACTATGGTGTGATGGAATTTTTTTATTTGGTGGACAAACACACGTGTGTAACTTCGTATTATTTTATTTCGTTAAACAACAGTTGTAAGCCCTAGCGAAAAAAAAAACAATTAAGCCACTACATTACGTACTTTTGAAGTTATATTTATTGTATGCTTATTATTATTATTTTTATTATTGAGCTATTAAAAGGCTGTTAATTTATTCAGACAAGCGTCCAGCATTAAATTTAATTTAGCATAAAAATACATTTTACAAACGCCAGAATTTTTTATAAACGAATATATTTGGTGTTTGGTGTATTTTACTAGCGTATCCGCCATCTTGTAGGTTCGATGAAAGTACACATGTGATGAACACGTATTGCATAAATAACTGTTCGATAAGTGTGTAACAGCAAATCTTTCATCACCACAGTTTGTTTTTAATCAGCCCCCTGGGTTCTTACGGGTTGTTCTGATTTAAAAACACTGCTTACGATTCCTTTTCTCGTTTTGTATTATTTCTACATGTGCCGGACGACTTTTATATTCACGCCAAACAAATGAAACCGTGTAATTATTAGGAATGTAAATATAGTCCATTAACAGTTACTTCCAACTTTTCTGAAGCCCTGCTAAAGTTCTACATCCAGGATATTCCTCAGCCTCGTGCAAAGAGAGCTTAATCAAGTTAAGGTTTATTCAACTTAGATTAGGAACAAAACGTGATTTCTTATGCGAGAGTTTGGCATAGGGAAAATTTCCGCCGCTAGTTGCGTAGTGTTCCAAAGGGTAACTTAATTAATATTTTAAACTACGCGAATAAGAAAGATTTTACTTAGTTAGGAAGTTATTTTATATTTGATTTACGAATACTACAATTATCTGTTTTTAACGTAGAAAATAGAGAAAATATGGCACATTGCCGACTCTAGCGCTTACCTAGAGGTGAAAAATGTTGGTTGCCAAACTTTTAACATAGATCTTTCCAACCTGTATTAGAAGTAACCTTAACCAAGTCTAGAATATTTCACCAAAGGGACAACGCACCGTATTCTTGAGCAATCAGTGTAATAATACTTTATATAAGAATTATTTCTTATAGTCATTAGCAACACACCTATCTTATCCTTGTTTTGATTCATATTAATTATAAATAAAATATTATAATTTATAGACAAATTATAAATCATATTTCAATTTAACAAAAAAAAGCTACTTTAATATTATTTTATGATAACATAATTTTAAAACCCATGTGAGACATAACATAGCCAGGAAAAAACCAAACACGTCATACATGGGGTGATTTTTCAGAAGTTTGATTTAAAAAGTGTTGAAACCGCGAATCGAGTAGGTATATAAGTTGAGTAAAGATATGCACTAGAGCAGTGGTTCCCAACCTTTTATGAGGTGTCGCCCCTTAGTGGAAGACAACTCACCCCTGTCGCCCCCNTCGCCCCCCTTAGAACCCAAATCGCCCACCGGGGGGCGATCGCCCCCAGGTTGGGAACCACTGCACTAGAGCAACTATGGGATAGGGGAAAGTCTGACCAGTTTTTAATGTTAGTTTTTGGGATGATTCAGAGGAGCGCTAGTGTTCTCGACTGGGAGTTTGCAGGCAGCAGACGACGTAGCAGTCAAAATACCTCGCCACACATGCGGTGTTGCAAGTTCCGCAGCCGGCTAAAGTAAGTCATCACCCTGACCTCGGCTCACCCACGTGTTCGTTCCGTTATGATTAACGCGAGTCTGTCACACGCGAGTTATTGGATTTCGTTGCAGCTGTGAATACCCAACTCATGATTTACTATTGAGGCGACCCTGGCATGCGTTTCGTTTCTGTCGTAGAATGCTGTATTTGCTGAAATTTGCAGCGATATCTACAACTATTTGGTTTTATTTACCTCTGTGAGAATGAATTATCATGAATATAAAACTGTCATTGTTTTTCATTCTAGTTTATTATTTTACTATAGTTTACGTGTTTATGATAAATTACGAGTACTTTTAGCACTTACAATTATAAGTTTGATATTAACCATGAATGTTGTTATACACCATAGTAGCATTTTCATTCCGTTCTTATATGAGAGGAAATTGACAGGAAATGAGTGTTCACTAGTCGAGAAATATATGTTAGACGCACGAAGGTCTATAATGTGACTCAGTGTTTACAGTTTCGGGCTGTGAACTACTACAAAGGTCACTGTTCGTACATATAATCAGTACGTTAAATTTGTCGATTCAAGTGTCATTAAGGCTGTGTCCGAACATAGGAATGCACTTTCGTGTACAAGCATACTCCACTCGGCTCGATACTTGATACAGTCCGACAGGCATACTTATTAGCATCTGTTACAGCAACTAGCCAGCTGATAAGATTCTGAACAAACATTTTGATGGCAAACAAAGACTGAATCTGTGCTGGAATATAGGCGCAAGGATTTAAAATTATCAACCCATTAGGAGCTTTAGCTGAAAAGCGCATGACAATTAAAGTGTTGCTATAAATCAATCATAGACATATTTTCAAGAAAGGAATGAATGAGTGTTTGACGCAGTAAACGCAGTTATCTACAATATATTATTAAAACTGGTAAAAACTAGAGGTAAATTTTACTAATTAATTTTAGTATTTTGATATAACTTTTACACTCATCCATGCGTTGCCTTGTAAAAAAATTGGTAGTTTTCTCACTGCCCTGCATATTAACAATAAATTGATTGTCACGCCTGGTTTATAACACATCACGAAGAAAACTGGTTACGTGTATCACGGCTCTTCTAGATCATTAAAGGTTTAAGAGTATACACTGTTAAGAACTTTTCTCAGTGGCATTTTTCGAAAGTTAATGCCTCCATACCACTCTTTAGAAAAATAAATTTTAAGAATAACGATTATGAACTACATATAAATCGCTTTTTAAAATAGTAGTAAGGGAGCGAGACATACACACAACCATTTCTCCGTGTAAGTGCATATGTCATTTACCAAGACATGTATAACATTTACGTACTTAGACGAATGTGAACGCTGTATGAGTGTACATCACATTAAGCAGAAAACATCGTGCATACTGCGGGAAAAAGACATTGAAGATCACGTATAAAGCTCAACTCTAACATATGTTTTTTTTAAAGGGGCAATACAATTGTCGTCTCTGTAAGACCCATATTTACAATAATGATGTGCATTAGTGGTTATTGTCTGAAAAGCTGGCAGTTATGTGTTTACAGTTACACGAGTGTAACACAGCACACAATTTTATATTCTACACTGAAACCTCGAACTAATAACAACGTTGACACGGTTAGAAAAAATGCACGTGAAACTACAAAAATACCGGTTAAAATTATCCAGACATCTGCGTTAAATTACGGTCTCGTCGTTTTTTTTTTTTTTTCAAAAACGTTCTCTCCGTACATTTAACATGAATCTCCGTGAATTCACGGAACGGGTGCACAAACATGCAAGTTTATTATTTTTAATTTGCTCTTTATATGAAGGGTAACAAAAAAAGTTTTCATTCGTAATGTGGATGATTCACTGTGTATAAAAATGACTATAATAAAATAAAAAAATTTGTCCGGTAGCGGAATTTGAACTCGGAAAAAAAATTTATTGTGCAAACCTTATCCACTTACCTACCACACTTTTTCCAGTAGTAGTGTTGTAAATAAGAAATTAATGTACAATAATGCATGCATTTACCTCTTGGATTTTAGTAGAGCGAGTGCGTGTACGATTTTTTTTTTAAATTTCAGGTTTACAAACAGCGGTAAGAAAATAATTTTATTTTCGTAATTTATTTCGCCGTGCATAACAAGGAAATTGAAAGTATGTTGTCCAATAGTGGGATTTGAACACGAATCGTTAAACTAACATTCAATAATACGAACCACTCACCTACCACATCTTTACAGTAGGTATTTCGTAAATATGAACTTTACATGACAGTATCATAGTTTTAAGTCGTGTTAGAGCGTTTACTATACTAGCGGTTTATAAAACGAGGTTACGAAAAAATTGTTTTATTTTCGTTATGTGCAAGTTTTACTGTGTATACAGAAGGTGTTGACTGGTCCGCCACTAACCTACTGCTATTTTGCACGAAGTAGTATTGTGAAGATGGGATTTTATACGCTTCAGGTATCATCTGCATTGTTCGTGTCTCGAAATCAATGCCATAATACGAAGAGCTTCCGTATTTTATATTTACGGTGCTCATTTCCTTTAGTCGTCATTACGGAGCGCCTTTCTGTAAATTAATTCTACATCTCTGTAACAGTTTCTGTAAAACTAAAGAAACTTCTAACAGTGGACTGATGTTATTATAAGTAATGTTAACACTAACAAACGCATGAAATATAGACATAACAAAGAGAGTCGCAATATTTTACTTCAGACCACATTACAAAATATAACTATTTTTACACTAAACATCGGTTGTATGCAATGACTCGGTGCAAATCGCCAATAGTTAAGCTAAGTTTACAATAAAAAATTTATGCATTAAGAAATACACTGGAGAGTAAAAAAAACTGGTATAGGCATGCATAGGCAAATAACAGAGGTATGGAACTAATCAGAGTAACGCGATGCGGTCGGCAGGGCCTATATAAGACAAAAAGCGTCAGGCAAAGTTGCTAGATCGGTTACTGCTGCTGCAATAGCAGGTTATTAAAATTTAAGTGAGTTTGAACGTGGTGTTATAGTCGGCGCACGAGAAATGGGACATAGTATCTCTGAGGTAGCAATAACACTTGGATTTTCGCGTACGACCATTTCACGAATGTACCGTGAATATCGGGAATCCGGTAAAACATCAAATCTTCGACATCGCTGCGGCCGGAAAAAAATCGTGAACGAACGGGGCAAACGACACTGACGAGAATCATTAAGCGTGACAGACGTGCAACCCTTTCTCAAATTGGCGCAGATTTCAATGCTGGGGCATCAACAAGTGCCAGTGTGCGAACTATTCAACGGACCATCATTGATATGGGCTTTCGGAGTCGACGTAGATTTGAACTCTTAGAATTCTAACACTATGTAACGGAGACCCACGCACCGACCCACTGAGCTACATCCACAGCCTATAGAAATATCGTGTGAAAACGTATTCATAAATTCCTAGCTCCACAGTTATTGCGTATTTTATAAAGTTGTGTTTATTGTGTTATTATGACAGTGTGAGTAATTTGCAACGTTTCCCGTTACTCACGCATACATTAAGTTTTTATTTTGTACACACATACGTCTTACAGAACCAGTAATATTTTCGTAAACGGACATATACGGTTTTAAGGAAGTTACTCGAATGCCCACCATCTTGTCTGTCCCAGCTTCGTGTCTATAGCAGACATTCAGAACACGTTCTACTGTTGTGGAGTTTGATATGGGAGCGACAGAGATGGAGTATGAGTGCGAGAGAGAGTAGATGTCACAGCCGCCACGATAATATACTAGCACTACGTGTTGTTCATACCAAGAACTACAGATTCTTATTTGCTGGAGTGGTCAGAAACTTTAACCTGGGCAAGTCCATTCTAGGTATATCTTTACTCAGTGGTCTATGTTACTACAGCTGGTGTGTTGTTAATTTTAAAAAAATTAGAAGTAAACTATTGGAAAAAAAATTCATGTCCCTAACTACATGTATTTTAACGGGTATATCGGCTGGAATAATTCCAGTAAAATTGCTGGCGCTCTAAGAAAAGTAGTTCTACGTCTTAACGTAGTATTAAAACTGGTAACCGTGAATAGCATTTAGTGTACTAATTCTTAATTTTGTGTGCACAAAACAAAAAGAGACAAAATTTAATATATCAGGTGTCTACAAATTCAAATCGCTCCCGAATTTTCACATGTGGGAATCGTGCCGGACGATGCCGCTGGTCGGCGGGTTTTCTCGGGGATCTCCCATCTTCCCCGCCCCTTCATTCCGGTGCTGTACCCTCATTGGCTCTCAAGACCTGGATGAAAATAATATATATATTTATTAGTTTATTTTGGATGAATAAAAATGTGTTGGCAAGAACATCAATGCCTATTTTAAAAGAGATTCAGGATACCAGTACCCAAGTACCCATTGTTAAATATACTCGATACTTAATTAAAATGTTGTGTATATATTATATACATCACACGGCATGCGATTTATTAGGCAATGTTAATTGGGAGCCTAGAAACTTGGGCTTCTATATTCCGAAATTTTCTACTTTTCGGTGCTATATTTTGAAAACTATAATCATTTGACTACAAATATTTACATTTATGCGATCCTTTTATATATCACTTTCGAATAGTGAAATAAAAACAATCGTGAAATATGGCCTTAACCGTGTACGTTGAAATACACGTGGTTAGTGCAGATGACTTTATTTTTAAAAAGTTGATCTTAAAAGTGCTCTGTTTTCATTAAACTGGCTAACCAGCCTTCGAGCCGTGAACTCATTATCGTCAATAAAATTGGCAATGTTTATTTTGGTAGCCACTGAAGTTGGTCTCGTCTTGTGCAATTCCTTTGAGAGTAAGAATTAGTGTAACAGTAAATAATATATGATTACGGCAATTTTTCGCTATACCTGACTGTTGCATAGGTTCTGGTAGTTGCGTCCATGACAATTCTAATTTGTATTTAAAAGAGGTCGTGGCTTTGGCGGCCATTATAATTTTTTTTCTTGACTTCCACGCTGCGGCTCAGCGGTGTCAGCCAATAATATAAAATAAATTGTAGCTGTTGCGAAAAAAAATAACAGTTTGTTGGTAGGAGTAACTCGGCAGGGCTTTGCAAATAGCTCAGTTAACCACTAACAGATTATATATTTTGCGCAACAGTACTCCTTAAAATAAAAGTAAATGGGAAAACATTATTATATAATTAAAATTAATAACATATTCCTGAAATAAAAATTTTCACGTATCAACATACTTAGAGCACTCTCTCATATCCTAAATTGTGGGATCAGAAAAAATTAAAACGCGAAATTGTTACTGAGCCATAATTATGAGATTAATAATAACTGTTAAATTAACCTAAAAATTGCACTGAGGCGACAAAAGTGATGGGATAATTCCTAATATCGTGTCGGACCTCCTTTAGTCAGGCGAAGTGCAGCAACTCGACGTAGCCTGGACTCAACAATTCGTTGGAAGTCCCCGGCAGAAATATTGACATCTATAGACGTCCATAATTGCGAAATTGTTGCTGGTGCAGGAGTTTGTGCACGAACTGACTTCTCGATTATGTCCCATAAATGTTCTATGGGATTCATGTCGGGCGATCTTGGTGGCCAAATCACTCGCTGGAATTGTCCAGAATGTTCTTCAAACCAATCGCGAACAGTTGTGGCCCGGTGACATGGTGCATTGTCATCCCTAAATATTCTATCGTTGTTTGGGTACATGAAGTCCATGAATGGCTGCAAATAGTCTCCACGTAGCTGAACATAACCCTTTCCAGTCAATGATTGGTTAAGTTGGACCAGAGGACCCAGTCCATTCTATGTAAAAACAGCCCACACCATTATGGAGCCACCACCAGCTTGCACTGTTCCTTGTTGACAACTTGGGTCCATGGATTCGTGAGGTCTGCACCACACTCGAACCCTACCATCAGCTATTACCAACTGAAATCGGGACTCATATGACCAAGCCACGGTTTTCCAGTCGTCTAGGGTCCAACCGATATGGTCACGAGCCCAGGAGAGGCGCTGCAGGCGACGTCGTGCTGTTAGTAAATGCACTCGAGTCGGTATTCTGCTGGCATAGCCCAGTACAGCCAAAGTTCGCCGCACTGTCCTGACGGACACGTTCATCGTACGTCCCACATTGATTCCTGCGGTTATTTCACGCAGTGTTGCTTGTCTGTTAACACTGACCATTCTGTGCACACCTCGTTGGTATCGGTCATTAAGTGCAGGCGGTCGGTCACTGCGTTGTCCATGGCGGCAGGTTAGGCTTGAAATTAGGTATTCTTGACACACTCTTGGCACTGTGGATCTCGAAATGTTGAATTCCCTAACCATTTACAAAATTGAATGTCCCATGCGTCTAGCTCCAAGTACCATTCCACGTTGAAAGTCTGTTAATTCCCATCGTGCGGCCATAACCATGTCAGAAACTTTTTCACATTAATCACTTGACTACAAATGAAAGCCCAACTAATGCACTGCCCATTTATACATTTTGTACGCGATCCTACTGCTATTTGTATATTTGCATATTGCTATCCCATGACTTTTGTCACCTCTGTGTATATTATTCTCCAAACTGTAATTATTATTTCGTTAAGAAATATTTTTCTCATTTGTGTACGTTTCGAATCAGGCAATCAGATACGTTACCTGACAATTTTTTTAAACTAAAACTACGAACTGAAACTCTGCCTAAGTTTAGCTTTGAATACGCAAATTTCACAAAGAAAAAATATCGTAAACATGATAGCCCCAGTTCGTACTTGTATCTGTTATAAAAATACAAAATTTTGTTTCAGCGCTTATTTGCAAGAAGCTTAAATACATTACAAAAATTCTTGTTTTTAAATATTAGAGGTAAATTAATTATATACATACAGAATCAAACAAATTATTTACAGACGTAGTACTAACGACGTTTATTCCTTAGCCCGTTACGGAATGAAAGGAACATTCCTCGTGTTAAAAAGTGTCGCAGTTTAAGAGTTTCGTTGCATGTTTACCACCGCCGATCTCAAGCTGGCTTTTACTAGCTTTTAGTAGTAGTTGTGACGCAGACTGTAGAAAAGTTATGCTCACAGAAATATCTTGGGTGAAGGGCATTAAAAGTTTCACTGATTTTTCCGTGACTTCTTGAACGCGTCCAGCACACGCGACCGAAACTCGGAAAGTTAACACCCATTAAAACGTTTATTTCAGAAAGCGTTGCGTGACAACGCCACAGTCTGGTTGTTCCGTTCCCCTCCTCTCATCAATGACAGTATCATTTTAACTTCAGCGCTGTTATAAATGTTTCTTTTCTTTTCTTCTTTCAGTCAATGCATCATTCAAATAACTGTAAATCACATGTAATGCGCAGGTTTAAAATTGCAGGTAGCATTACGCTTATAATTCCTTTAATTTCTTTTCACTCATAGGCATGGCTATTGACGATGAATTGAGCACTTTGATGGCCAGTTGCATCATTGAAGTTCATCGCTCGATTCGAGATCATGTTCGAACTTGATCTAAGATCGTCACAGAATAAGTTCAGAGCATGACTGGAGATTGAGATGAACTTCATTTCGAACCGCCGAGTATAGTGGTTCAAAGTCCTGATCCAAAATCAGAGTAGTGTCTGAAATAACACGCGCGCGTGCGCGTGTGTGTATATATGTATGTGTATATATATACATTTGGAGTATAGCCCATTAATAGTAACTTCTAACGTTTTTGAAGCCCTGCTAAAGTTGTACTTACAGGCTATTCGTCCGTACCACACAAACAAAGTTTAACAAAGTCTAGAGAAAATTAGACCAAAGGACGACACACCGCATTCGTGCGCATACACTTAAATAATATTTTACATGAGAACTATTTTTTACTACACATTACCAACACATATATTTTCTCTCTGCTTTATTCATATTATTTATAGATGAAATATTACAATTTATATATAAAATAAAAGAAAGAATTTAATTTAACGAAAAATAAGGTACTTATATGTTAACAGAAGTAAACAACGCTTTCGAAACATACCATATTCAGCAAACCACCAAACACGTCATATGTGGGGTAATTTTTCAAAGGTTTCATTCGAAATTTGTGAAGATACCGCGAATAGACTATATGTAATAGTTGTATCAGCCAGAGCAACTTCGCACTACCTGCCTAATTTAAGGAAGGACCGCTGCTCATAGGGTACGGTACTTTTTATAAACACAATTGTTAGCAACTAAGTATAAATTAATGCGGGTGTTGTAGATTCTTTGTTTTAAATGAAAAAAAAAAAGTGTGGTACAATTTTTGCTTTGTTTTGTACGAAGTCACCTCCAATGACTGTAAACAACGCCTGTCCTACTGCTGGTCAATCGGTAAAAGGCCAATCGACCTTTTGTTTGTCTTTACAAGGATTGAAAGCAATGAACGCCAACATTTTTTGTGTTAGAAACAATGCATCCCAAGGGATCTCGTGGAGAGGTCAATATGGATTGGGTCACCCAGCAATCGATCATCGGTAACTAGAACTTGCGCATTGCTCGTATTTGGGAGATTTATGGTTCGCGACTGGCCCGCCTACCCTGGGTTGCGGTTTTAACGTAGGAGCTTCTTGGGTTTTAATGCACAAAAATATATAATTCACTTTAAGTTATTTGCATGTACTTCACAATATGAAATATTATTTCAATAGTATTGAAATTACAATACTCAGCCGAGCCAGTAGCGAAAAAGTGTGTAAAGTAAAAAAGCTAAAAGTTTCCGGCACAAATCAACGGTGTGTGGTGAACTGTTTCA
Organism: Clitarchus hookeri; assembly: GCA_002778355.1. NCBI lineage: Eukaryota > Metazoa > Arthropoda > Insecta > Phasmatodea > Phasmatidae > Clitarchus > Clitarchus hookeri. The sequence goes on from NQII01000300.1 coordinate 180,793, forward strand.
AGGTAAACTGTGTTTTGCTCTGTGCCATACATAATTTACACATCGGCCACTTAGTGCATTTGACGTTACGGCACGTGTGTAATGGGTGCGCCTTGCCACTCTCTCGTGAGTGGCCGCAGTACATTAAGTTTCTCCCGGTTTCACACTGGTTACTGGTTCCTGCTACGTGCGTCGAGTGTGTACAGTACTGAGCAAGCACCAGCTTACCTTGCAATACTTCACCACATGTCACTGGTACAAATAGAAAGCTACTTTAAGGTTTATTCATATCCTCTAGGGGCGACACATAAAACACTTTCGCGATGCAATAGTTTGCTGTCTTCCCATCAGATCTCAGTGTTTGAGTGGGGGTGCGAAAAGTTGTCAGAAAAATAATTCACCTATCACTATTTGTTACTGTTAGTCCTATCTTTGGTGATAAAAAGTGCCATAGATTGTGTGATACTAAATTTTGGAGCTTTACAATGTTCAAGATTCGAAAAAATTAAATTGATGCAACATACTGTGCATAGCCATTTGTGAATATCTTCCAAACTGTTCCAGACAAAAAAAAATTGTGCATGCCATTTTCAATGAGTTTTTTTTTTTTTTTTTTTTAGATTTTCGCAGTTATTCGTTTGTAAATATTTGCTATAATCTATCTTTATTTTTAAAAAATTTTAAAAGGCAGATTTTTAATTGATTTGCATGCTATCAATCATATATATTTCCTACAGCAGCATTTTGTGTAAGCTATTGCAAAAAAAAAGAAGTATTGATTTTTAAAAAAATGCATGCGATTTTGCAGAGGATACAATGCAAGAAATAAGCATTATCAGAGAAAATGGTAGCTTGACGCACTCTCGCAGATTGCTGCAGTCGTCCCTCGCCGCTCCGGAATCGCATAAAACTGTCGCTTAAGGTCGCACAAGACGCCATACTCTCGACTCTTAATCACTCACTCCTCAGAGGCCCGCACATGGTATTTATACTCGTGGTAGGTGCCGTCTAGAGCGTTATCGGCAATCGAAGTTGTTCTGTAAAAGGTAATGGTGATGGCGACGACATTCCTGCGTGATAAATTGAGAGATATGAGCTTCTCAGGGTCGGCGAGGCGTGGGTTGCGTTAATTTTTTCGGTGTGTGCGGCGGCGTCCTTTATGATAGGCCGCTCTATTCGTCTAACGTTACAAACTTGACTTCCAGCTCTCGGCGCCTTCCCACGCGAAGGAAACACCGGCCAGTGACACACAACACGCAACATTATGCATCGTAAAGTTCCACATATGGTACATCATGTTATGACAGTACACATTTATACACACCACTCTACAGTACAAGCAGAATAGCCGAACTGGTGGCATAGAATAGGAATCCACAGCACTGGTTAAAAGGGTGGAACTTACGTCTGATGTTTAAAGTGTTCACCGTCCATTCGCTGGCATGCGGCCGGTCGCTGCAGAATATTACATAGCAAATTATTCAGCATATCATAATCTACTGCAGTAATCGTAGCATTACGTTTTACCTCAATATTTGTGGTTTTTTTTAAAGTTAAAAGGCAATGGTGTTGTAGAACCGAATTCAAAATTTGATTGGACTTCCATTGCCTAAAGTAATTATGAACACAAAAGAACAAAAAAAAAAAAAACGGAGAAGACAATATATGGATGAGGAACAAAAATACAGTAAAGAGTGACTGAATAAATAAGCACAATTTAACAAGATACAATTATCCAGTTAGACAACGAGTGACACAGAAACGATAAGAATGGTATAACTAATCCAAAAAAAAAAAAAATTTACAAGCGAAATACAACAGTAGCAAGTCAGCGCAACGGAGTGAAACTAAAAAATGACATGCCAAAAAATAATAATATAAAAGGGTAAAAAATTATAATGATCCATTCCGACAACGAACAACACAAAACAACAAAGGAAACACAAATGTGACCAGACAAGAGGAGCAAAATATAGATACGGAACAGAAAACAGCAAAAAAATAAATTACAAAATTCATTAATGCATAACAAAATATGATGAACTTGTCCTATAACGAATAACACAAAACAAGGACAGCACAAATGTAACACGATTATATTTCAAGTAATAAAAAGAATTTCTAAAAGCTTTTCCTTTGTTTTGCTTCGCACCAGTTATATTATCGACTCTACTAGATGTGTATTAAATACTTTGCCTAACCCTCTATAGTTATTTTTAATAAAGGAAAATATTTATAGCGAAATACACATATTTTGTTTTTGTCAAAGTGTCCCAGTTGAATCCTTTTAACTTAAAAGGCTACCCAAAATAGATATGCATTACTTGAATAGTTTTTGGTAGCCAACAACTTCGTAATAAATTTTGTATAATTTTTGGAGATGAAGAAAATGAACAGCTAAACAGAATTAATTTACTACGTAAGAGGCTCGAACAAAATATCATTTTTTATTTAAAAAAAAAAAATGGTATTTTGTTCCAAAATAACTAATGTACATAGACTGCGTTTAGTGATATTTCCCTTGGGTAAAGGATATAATTAAAACTGGCTGGAGTATATTTTATTGTTATTTAATTTGCGTTATAAGCATGTTTCATACAACTGGAGAGCTTCTGAACAATTATTGAAGTATTACAGTGCTGAAGGTGAAATATGGCGTAAGACGCGCAGTCTTCCCGAGTGCACTCTGCGAATAGTGTACGTGAAGAGTCGCCGATTATAAAAAAATATATAAATACTGACAGAGGTCAGCGAGCGTATTTACGTCGCTGTTTAAAATAAGAAATGCATATATAGTGAGTGTATATTTGTATGCTGTTCGCGGTTGATTAAGTATGTTTTAAATAAAACATTGAAAAACGTCATTGCTCTTAACTGCATATATTTTAACGAGTACACCGACAGGCATGCACCCAGTAGGCCAGAAGTCGGTAACGACGGAGGGTAAGTAGTTTCATTTCTTAATGACGAATTAAAAATGTTTGGTTAACAGTCGAAAATACACATTATTTATTTTGGTTTAATTTTTTTTAATGCACGTACGCGTGAAAATAATCAAATCTGTAAAATTTGTATTATTATAAAAGTTTATAGTTTCACTTGGCCGACTCATTAATAAAGAGATCAGGCCCATGGCATGATGGCAATGATAATTGTACATGTGATGGGAGAATACAGGCTGTAATCGGTTACTTCCAACTGTTCTGAAGCCCTGCTTAAGTTCTACTTCCAGGATTTTCCTCCGCCTCATGCAAACAATGCTTAACCAAGTCTAGAAAATCACACTGTAAAGACAACACACCGGATTCGTGCGCACTCAGTGTAATGATATTTCGTATAAGAACTATTTCTTATTAGGCATTACCAATCCACCTATTTTCTCCCTATTTTTATTCATATTAATTATAAATGAAATATTATAATTTACACATAAAATATAAATAAAAGTTCAATTTAACTAAAATTAAGGTACTTTTATGTTAATACGTGTATAAAACGCTCGTAATAAGTGACATATTTAAGAAACAACCAAACACGTCCTATATATGGTGATTTTTCAAAGGTTTGATTCAAAAAGTGTGAAGAAACCGCGTATAGACTATACACAAAGCGCATACAAGTATATCTTGAGCAGGGTTTTCAAAAAAGCTCAGTTCACCGTAAACATCCTGCAGGCGTATTTGCGGTAGGTTATATGACGTGTTCACGTGATGTAACTGGCACCAGAGGCCGTTCGCAGCGAGCTATTGTTGCCGTGTTATCGAGCAGGGCTGGAGAGGTTAGGAGTAGCCTGGTACAATGGACGGCTACATGGTGACGTCACTGATGGTTGCCACGGCGACAGGAAATAACACCACCGCC
>NQII01000300.1:184637-222187 GCA_002778355.1 Clitarchus hookeri
CCCCCCCCCCTCTCTTCGTTCTCCCCAATTGGGCTCTCATTATTTACCACGGCGCTGGAGCCAGTTGATCCCTGGAGGAATCTGATTTCCTTTCACTCTTGCCAACTACGTCACGTACATCCCTCAGATGGCCACCTCCCCTCTCGCTGAGAGGTTAATTGTACGAGGCTTTTGGAATGTAAGTTAACTGCAATAGCTACTGTGCTGAGATCCCTTAAGACGATAGTAAAAAAAAAGAATTTCACAAAATCTTTAACGAACATTCTCTTTCACTAAAAACAAGTCAACGTCGACATTTTGTTACTTANCCAACCCTCAGATGGCCCACCTCCCCTCTTGCTGAGAGGTTAATTGTACGAGGCTTTTGGAATGTAAGTTAACTGCAGTAGCTACTGTGCTGAGATCCCTTAAGACGCTAGTAACAAAAAAGAATTTCACAAAATCTTTAACGAACATTCTCTTTCACTAAAAACAAGTCAACGTCGACATTTTGTTACTTACGGCTTGTAAATATTAAGACAGAAAATAAGACAAACAAGACAAAACTTTTATTGAAAGTTTCAATTAATATTCTGGACTATTAACAAAGCAAATTTTAGTATCATGACTTGTACAAAATCTCAAATATATTACAACGACATAAAGATGTTCATAAATGTATTACCACAGAGGAGTTGAGATATGCTTTTTACATTATAACAGGATATGTTATCAAGAAGTAACCAGGAAATAAGAAGTACATTGTAACGCGTAGACGGAATGTCTGAATAACCTGCTCAGCACACCCATGCATTCAGTCAAATAAATTTTTAATGGTGCCTTTGAAGTTTCACGGCATTTGTTGGCGTACTGTCGTACTACTAAATCTCCCGTTTAAACATGTATCATGTCTTTGTGACGGGGGAAAAATTCGGTGATCGAGTGGCCTAAGGTACAAGTGGGACACCGTTATTCTTAAGTTGGCAGGTGCTCACGGGGATACATGCAGCCTGGCCTTGTCTTGCTGGAACACGACCTGGAGAGCACCTTCGAAGACGGAAGCGGAGATTCTTTAAAATATCGTTGTTATATCTGACTATGGTAATGTGATGTACGGGCGTGCGTTAAAGACGATTTTCTTTCACTTGATAGCATCCCATGGTGCGGTGTGCCTAGTGCGAATACACTCGTGAGCAGTTGAATTAGAGACACCTGCTGTGTTTGCGAAATGGCGCTGTGGTCACCTCGTCGAATGGAATATTGTTCAGCCACACATGGCTGGGATGTCGTCAGACCTTATACTTACCGTCCGAGTAACAGTCGAGCACAGAATGGGGAAGAAAGATGATCTCAGCGCATTTGATCGAGGCCAGATAATTAGGGATAGGCGTATGGGCCAATCCATCTCCGAAGTCGTACAGGCAATAGGATTTCCATGGGCCACCGTGTCAAGGGTGAACCGTGCATCCGTGGAGTTGGGAAAAGCACCGCCGCCAGGGACAACTGCCGTGTGCCGTGGTGTAAAACATATCGATGGCCGGGGGGAGTCGCCATAGACAAGCTCGGTTGGTAATAGCAGATAGACAGGTCACAGAGCAGCAGATCACTCTCATATACACAGCTGACCACAACGACCCGTGAGCACCTATACCATATGCCATCTAGAATCATCTCCTCGGTATTGAGGACAAAAGCCGCCCCCCCACTAGGGTACCTCTGCTCACAGCACATCACAAGGCTCAACGATTAACGTGGACGTGGGATACTACTATTGGACCATCGACGCATGGAAAAGGTTGCCTGGACGGATGAGTCGAGTTTTACGTTGGTGAACTCCGATGGCAATGCACGAGCGCATCGCAAATAACATGAAGAGATGGATCCATTGTGTCCCGAGGATACAGTTCAGGCCTATAGTGGTAGTATCCTCGAATGGGTACTGTTTACGTGGGATGAAATGGGTCACCTGGTACACGCGCCATCGTTCTTCACCAGCAGATGATACAGGGACCTACTGGCAGATCATGTGCACCCATTTCTGCGCCTACAACACCCTGCAGGAGAACTGTACATACAGCAAGACAGTTCACTGGCCCACCGCTCCCGAGTTGTGACGAAGAGGATAAGCACTCCACGGACTTGAGGCTACTTGCCTGGCCCTCGGGGTCACCAGACCTCAATCCTTTAGAACACATCTGGGATATGTCAAGAGGGTTTTGCGCGCCATGGTTCCTCCTCCGGTCGATCTCCATGCATGGTGGGAGGCCGTGCAGCGTTCATGGATCAGTATGGTTTTAAACCATTTCCGGGGTCTTGTGGAGTCAATGCGATGCCGTATCACGGTCATCAGGATGAGATGAGGTGCTACATGCTACTAGGCAAGCATCTCAAATTCAACTGCTCATGAGTGTACACTCTTCGTGATTTTTTCACTAAGTTGTCAATGTTTGAGATGGATGCTTATGTGGACATCTTTCTCCTACAAATAAGATCACTATTCGTTCGAAAACACAACATTGTGTCATTCATCATTTGACTCATTTCTTTTGAGTCTCCATTGCAGCCTGAAATTCCTTTGTTGTTTTGTCAAATGTAGCTTCATTAGAATAAATTGGCAAGAATACAGTTGCCAATGTTATAAACGGCGAAGAACTACAACAGCAGATCTGTATAATACGTCACAGTTCGCCAGTACTGCATAAACGTGGATTATGAAGTAGATTGATAATCCAAAGACATCTTTATCAGATAATGAGTTTCTCTGGGAGTTGTCGGTATTGGGTGCTCAGAATATTCTCTCATTGTGTTGTGCCCTTCATACACAATTCTCCGCACTCTATTTGTATTACACGCTGAACCTACGATTTCCCGAAAGAGGTTTGCAGTATCGGATGCCAGTCAATTTAATAATTTTGTCAAACATACTGATTTTCCAGTGCGACTTTTTTATGCAGATGGTCCAACAAACAGCGCTGTTGGACAAGCATGGACAAGCAGATGTATAAATGTGCCAACTTTGTTAGAATAACAGATTTAGATTCATTTCAGGTCTGGTCTAAGTCACAAATGAAGATGTACTTTGTATGGAATGGAGAGAGGCCACTATTATTCAGCATATTAAGGAGGGATGCTTTGATTGAACTTACAATGAGGCATTAAGATCGTTGAACGCATTGTTCTAGAGGGCATGCTAGAGAGAACGTATTGTAGAAGCTAACCCAGATTTAATTATTTTGGACAAATCGCGCAGGAACTGCATTGCCACTCCTTTGCAAAAATTAAAAGATTAGCTCAGAACACATTAAGTCTACAAATGTAAACCGAAGAAATTAATATAGAAATGTGAATGCTAATAATAGCCTTAGCACCACATTGAAGCATAGCAAGTTCCTTACGTGGGGGAGGGAGTTGGTATGGAAAATGTGTAACACATTAATTCCATTCCAAATATAAATTTTTCACGTGTAGATTAGTTATAATGCTACTACTTTATTATGATGCAATTATTTTAATGTTAAGACACATGACGCCATTGGTAGCACATGTAATTCACACAACCCCTTTCAAAGTTAACGATTTCGAAAATACGCAGCTGACTGCTTAAATCAGCTACATTTATATATATATATATATATATATATATATTACTGTTTGATGAAATAGTCTTTAATATGATGGGGATGTAGAAGATTCAAACATTTCTGTAGACCTACCAGCGAAAAGACAGACGAAAGAAGGAAAATCTCTGACAGGCTTTCATAGTGATTGCCATAATGTGTATAGTCAATTCGCGGTTTCTTCACACTTTTTTAATAGAACCTTTGAAAAAACATCCTATATATGACATGTTTGGTTGTTTCCTAAATGTGCCATATATCACAAGCGTTTTATAATTCTGTTAACTTAAAATAACTTTATTTTCGGTTAAAATACGGTGAAAGTAAAATTTCGTTTAAAATTTTATTAATTTAAAACTAATAAATTAATCACAAATGAAACATTTAAAGCAATCTTTTTTTTTGCTGCAGGCAAAACGTTTCAGTCAATAGAAGTGTGTTATACGAGTCGGCTGTTAGCCATCGATTTTCATTAGACAGAGACAGAGAGATGGGTATGGTATACATGTATATCCATATCATGAAGCCAAGCTGGAGTGTGGAGATTAATTAACTGCCTTTCAATAGAAGAGTTGATTGCAAATAAACGCTTCTCGCATAGTTTACTTTTTGGCAGGTTGATGCATATTCCGGCGGCAAAAATAGAGTAGTCCAGAAAATATCTATCGATGAGAGTAGGTTGAATAGAGGCGATAAATATTCATAGTTTTGACGAATGCATTGATTATACTCTTCTTGGAAAAATCGCATACGCTCGGCAACAATGTATGTGCATATTTCGCTATGATAGTTTAACTCGCCAGTGCAGGGGCAAGGCAAGAGCACAGGGAACTATTTATTCTGGTTGCTTCTTGGCAGATTTTCTGCAATGTTCTGATCATAAATAGACTCACGGGAAAGGGACTAGAATATATCCAGTAACAGGTCTACGTAATGAGTGGCGTCACACGTCACAACTTCGTAACTGTAGAAGCCACGGTGGCTGAGCGGTCAGCCAGCTCGCCTCCATCAAGGCCAGCCGGGTTCAATTTCCGGCCGGGCCACTCCCGGATTTTCACAGGTGGGAATCGTGCCGAACGATGCCGCTGGTCAGCGGGTTTTCTCGGGGATATACCGTTCCCCCCGTTCCTTTATTCTCGACGCTGCTCCATACTCACTTCGCTTCACCCTCGTCGGCTCTTAATACATGGATGTTAAGAGCTGCCTAAATATCTCAACTCAACTCGACGTAACTGTATCTCGCATAAAACGAAACTCTAAATTATATCAGAGATGTGTAGGCTACCTAATACTTGAGGATTCTCGAAATTATTTTGCAGATGGTAGAAAGTGTTTAGAGCATCCAAACATAGGTCATGACCCTGGGGATCATATTAGGTCACTGGAGGGTGTCGCAGCTGACGAAACTTATTTTGATTCAATTCCGGAGATTACCAAAACAAATTATGGCCTCAGCTATGATCGGTACTAAAAATAACTTGACACACTAATTTACCCAAATTGATCCTTAAATCTAAGCATAAAACTTTGTGAAATGATTTGTTATGGTAAATTATGTACAAAAAACAATACGACCTACGACCTAACGTCATTAATAAAGGAAGAAACACACCCCTGAAAATAGGGAATTAAAACACTAGTTATTTGCAAAATGTCAAAAACTACTTTATACTAGACAACATTTTTGGGAATACTGTTAGCCTGATGTGATATCTACCGTCTGTGAACTTTAGGCAGGTAATAACATCGCCCGTCATTTGGTTGACTACCAGGCAGACAACCTACGGCACGCTGAAAGAACAACCAACAAAACACTTGTTTGTACAGGGCCAAAAATATATTTAGTTGCCACAACAAAATATTTTGTTGAGTAAATAAAACTTGAAAGCAGCTAAATTAATTTTGTTCATCTAACAAAATACACGTTTGAATAAAATAAACAAAACATTTGTGTTGGGCCAATTAGGATAATTACAATGATTGTTAGTGAATTTATTAATGCTTCTTAATGGTATAAACACCTTAATACAACAAGTTCTACAGATAAATAAAAAGTAAAGGTGTAGAACTTGAAATATTTATTTGCGATTGTTGTCCAGAATTTAAATTGTATATATTTGAGATCATTACAATTTTATCAGTTGTCACTTTAGTTCAGGTTGTTAAGGCGTAGCGCTCGCGTGCAGGTGATCTAGGTTCGAATTCCGGTCGGGTTTCCAAACTTTTTAATGCACATGAAGCCAAACACATCTTTAGTTGCACTTATCAAATCTTTGTTTGGGGCAACCAAATAAGAACAACAAAATAATTTGGTTTCAACGACAAAATATCTCAATGCCCCTATACAAACAGTTAATTTCGTTGCGCCAAACAAACTTACTTTGATTCAACGAGACGCTTTTCTCAGTGCACCCTTTCAAACGCTGCACGTTTTCTTGAGAACTGTTCGTCCTGTATGTATACGTTTTGTTTCAAGTAAGTACAAACACCGCCCCTTTTTCTCTATGATATACCCATAGGGAATTGATGTAAGTCATTCACAGCCTATCCATTTGGAGTACAATCATTGGAAATACTAGTAAATATGTGTGAGAATTTGTATAGAAGTGATCTGTCAAGTGTGTCCAGCTCTAAATTTGAATCAAAATTTTAATTAAGTGAAATACTGGTGATTGAAATTGAAGCTATTTTCTAGCTGTCAGCATGCCTATCAATGTAATTTACTGGTAATGGGTGCATTAGAACAGTGAAAGTTACTATTTATAAGTACAAAATTCATCTCTCACCTTGTCAGGAAATGATCAGATACTTCAGTAAAGGAAATGTCACTGACTTTCAGTCAAATTCCACTTATGAAATCTTAAGAAAACATGCGATGCTCAAAGTTATTCGTCCCCTTTCGATAATGAACTGTCAGCGAGGAAACCCAATGTCAAAATGCCACGGGGCTAGGCAAAATATACGATCACATCGTAGCCTAGCTACATACCATGGAATAATCATTGGAATTCGAATCCGAAAAGTGACCGCACGATTTTATGCCAGATCATAGTGAGTTTAAGAAGCTACCCCAGAGGGTCGCATCATTCGGTAATAGCCTGAACTGGCAATGGATACGTAGAAAAAGCTTCATTATTTTACGTTTGATACTTGGGATTTGGCATATGGAGATACGAATTGTTTCCTGATTCCAAGTCACCGTATTGAATTCAGATGGTGGGTGAGTTTCTCAGTACGTCATCATATTGTCTGCTTAAAATGTAGACATTAAGCTAGAGTAATTTTTTGTAAGGAAATTATTTCGTGGCCGCTATAGGTAGTATAACCTGCTAGAGCAGGCATGAGAGTGGAATCAAGTGCATCTGGGCGATTATACTTTACTCTCAAGCCAAGGCATGAAGCGTTAGATGTTTTATTGAATATTATACATTCAGGTGAATTTGCAGGGACCATGATTAAGTCATTATGTGCTGGACAAGATCGGGAGGGACCTCTTGTATCTGAGAAGTATTGCAGGTCGTTCCGCTGCCATTGAGCGGAAAGACTTAAGCCTTATTTTTTGAGTTATCAACTGTGCAGTAGGCATCTTGGACTGAGGAATCTCGGCAGGGCCAGTTTCCCCGCCTTGCCTCTTGTAGGCCGATGGAAACGTGCCACCTTCTTCCCACGCTATTTCCTTTTTTTTCCCAGTTTTTTTTTGTTTATTTCTTTACAATCCACAGCGAACCGACCGGGCACATATTAATAATTTAAATTACTAAACTAAAATATAAATAAATAATTTTAACGAAAATTAACAAGTATTAGTTAAAAGCAAGGGGAAAATTACACAGTAAAATAAACTATTTATAAAATTCTACAATTTACTACTGCAGAAAATATTAATTTAACTGCTTTTTTGTACGCATTTTTTCTAGACTTCTAGCAATAAAATTTGAAACTCTATAGACTGTGATGCATTTAGTACATTTGCACTTTCCCGCAGCAACTACTTAGCTTTCCACAGCCTGGTAAGAAAACCTGTTGCGTTAAGACATAGAACTGAGCCAGGTTGTCGGTCGACACGCCATGCATGACGGTTGCACAGACTGCCTACCTCCCAGGCAACCATTAATCTGCTTTCCAATTAAACATGCGATTTCTGAGGTATCAGTAAGGATTAATGGACAAAACAAAGGTGACCTTTATTTATTGATTTTTGGATGCCAATTACTAACATGTTATGTCGAATTGTTGAATTGTTTCAAGCAGGGGGGGGGGGGGGTTACAAAGTTCTAAGCAGTATAAAAAAGTCAACCCCTATTTAAAGTATGAAAGGGTGTACTCTCCGTAACACTGTTTTCTGTGGTTACTTACCTTGAACCCATTTGCCTGCAAGCTACTTTTCGTTGCTTGATCGCAACTAATTTCCAATTTTCCGTTGCGTAACACGTTTACACTCTCCACTTTCGGGAGTGTGTACTACCCTCCAAAATTACTGTAGACCCTAAGTTGTATGTGTTGCCCTATTTGTCTATCCTAAATATTCCACTCACACCGGGTTAGCACACATTAAGGACTCATACTTTATAATGTTAAAAGTGAAAGCAAAAACGATAGTCGTGTACTATCGTCGACAGTAATAGATGGTTTTGAAAATGAAAAGTGGTTATCACGGACAACGTTTTCTGCTATTCTTTACATAAAGTGGCAGACTCTAATCTGCTCGGTCACACCCCCGCCCCTAGAACTCTGTCCAATGGATTCCAAGAATCGTCATTGACCCCCCCCCNTTACTAGCGACGTAGCTCAAGCTCGCAGATATTCGGCGCGCAGTATACTCGCTAACATTACGTTTAACTGCTACCAGCAGCAGTAGGCAGTATTTATGCGCACTTTACGACCATCATCACAGCATCGCCATGCTTTCCGTTGCTTACATTTACTTTCTCTTTTAAGGTAGCTTTTTTATTTTTGGCTTCTTTTCCGTTGCATTGTTTTTGTCGGTTTTTTTCCGACCCAGTTGCCTCTATGCTATCCTATATTCCTCCTACATACCCTCCTGCATTCCCCTCCACAAGCTTTACCACCTGGCAGAACATTTTCAACACAAACTCTGCAATCAGTGGCTGCGAGATGTCCCCTTGCTTCACCTAGCAGTTTCCTCCAGTACTACTAAAGAACATATCCTCCATTTTTCATTTTTCTGTCTCCTTTGGTGTTTACAGCACACTGCGCCTACCCTCTCCACTCTGTGCACAGTCAACAGTCATCTTTCGTCTCCATCGGTAGTCATCCGCCAGCCATGGCGACTAAATGCATGCAAAAAACACATGTCGGTCTTAGTCCCTTACAGGATATACGGCTTTTTTTTTTAACTTGCATGCAGAGTAGTATAGTGTAAGTATAGTGAGCACCGAACAGCTACAACTGCCATCAATCTCAAACCTTTCGTCCCAGGTGGATTCATTGGTAAACCTAACTCCCACATAGGGCGAGTGGTTATATTTCTCTTCGTTTGCATCCTCCCCCTTTTTTCTCTTTTCGTCCTTCCTTTTATAGCTAATTTGTTATGAAATTACTTAATTTCTATTTTTGTCCAGTAGGTACCAACCACTGGTTCCCGCCTTCCGGTTTCCCGTCTCCTAATTATGAACTTCCGCCGGCATATTTCGAAAATAAAATACTTCTCAAATTCTGGCTTACATACCTTGGTGGGGAGTCTTGTCTTTTCACGATTNATGGGGAGTCTTGTCTTTTCACGTATTAAGAATTTCAGCTCATTTTGTTATTTTGTATACATAAACTTCACGATTGCTGATCTAATTGTAACTTGAAAAAATGAAATCGTAAACTTCCTAGTAATTGTCTTTTTTTAACGTATTTCAGGAAAAAATAACTTTACATGATAAAATTATTGGAGTTTCTACTATATTTCAAAAATACATATTTTTTTACTTTACGATTTGTCTCCCCGTACAGATGTTTATAATCACCTCTTTATTTACAGTACGATCCACTAGGTCATTCATTTTCCCACCTCTGCTGCACCATATGGCCCTTCCTCCAATATTATTAAGTACAAGCGTCAACCTNGTGGGGAGTCTTGTCTTTTCACGATTGCTGATCTAATTGTAACTTGAAAAAATGAAATCGTAAACTTCCTAGTAATTGTCTTTTTTTAACGTATTTCAGGAAAAAATAACTTTACATAATAAAATTATTGGAGTTTCTACTATATTTCAAAAATACATATTTGTTTACTTTACGATTTGTCTCCCCGTACAGATTTTTATAATCACCTCTTTATTTACAGTACGATCCACTAGGTCATTCATTTTCCCACCTCTGCTGCACCATATGGCCCTTCCTCCAATATTATTAAGTACAAGCGTCAACCTTTTTGCCCAGCATGCTAAAATATTAAAAGGGAAATAACTGTGATAAACTAAAGTCTCCCGAAATGTTTTGGCCACAGGTAGTCGACCAAAGTATTACAAAATTACCGGCAAGCGCAAATTTCAGTGCCCGTGCCTACGTAAAAGCTTTCTCGTCCTTTTGGAGAATATATAAAAATGTTAATATATATTTCAAGATATTTTTTTCTAAGGCACCTTCCGTGNTATGAGCAAGAATATATAAAAATGTTAATATATATTTCAAGATATTTTTTTCTAAGGCACCTTCCGTGCCTCAGGTTTTAGTTTACCATGGGGCAAAAAATTAACACCGTTAAAGGTTATTTGGTCGGGGTGCAACGCAAACAAGCTGCAAAGTTACGCTTGCAATAAACGCGTGAGGAAGAGTGGTACTTGGAAAGTGGCCCGCGCGTGTCAAACCGTTTGAGTATCCACTTGCATCCATAACAATTATAACATCTTGCACCTTCAAAGGGCTGAGCTACGCTTTTAATTTTGACAGAGTACCAGTATAAACTGCTAATTATTATGCATATTAAAATACGTTGTTCAAAATTTAAAAAATACCCGTAGTTAACAGCTAACGCAGCCAATATATTAAAAATAAAACTTCAGTCCTGACATTATGTGGTAAATATTTTATTTCTGTTATTTCTAATTTCAGTGAGAACGCTATGTTCTAGTACGCCCTGCTTATTTTCGCATTCACTTATTCCTCCTTAGTCTCTTCACAGAACATAAAAAATACGTTTCCTTTGTTTTTTTTTTCTTGTACATATTTTCCGTGATGTCGGAGAAACGAAGAGGAACTAACAACCGTAGTAATAAATAATCTCTACAGAGCACTACCCTTCTAAGATAGTGGTTCAGAGTACGCCTAGAGTTTCAGATACCACATCATATGTCACTTTTGCTGTGTTTCAATTTGTGAATGGTTTATGTAGTGATTACAGACTGCATTTTTTAGTTTAAATAAAGTTTAAATAACGTATGTAATTTAAATTGTAGTAAACACTCTTCGGTAGTAACCGAAGACAGACATTTTTGATTTCCGAGCATGATTGTAGCAACGCGCCGACATGACGTAGGCGGATTTTGTATCTACTATGAGAGCCATGTGTATCAGGCGCCTCGTACACGATTAGAAAATGTACACGCCAGCTATTTTATTCAAACTTTCTGTTCATAAAACGCAACAGCAATGGGGGAGGAAATACGAATGTGAAAGCGTTCTTTCTGCCACACAGCAGTCGAACACGGAAACTTTTTGACTCGTGTTAAAGCGTCTTGTTGAAGGGCGGCCAAAAGGGCAGGAGGGATGATGGACACGTCCGACTTGTCCTACATGCCCCTCGTCCTCGTCTGCAAATAAACTGGCAATGAAAATCGATGTGGGCGGCGCCCCATAGGGATTTTTTTTTTGTTCTCCGCAGACACAAGGACGACTTCCCTTCTCTCATCACATTCTCTTCCTTTTTTTTTTTTTCGTCGCCGCGCGACCTCTCTGTCGGGGATTGTGAAACTAATTATGGAAATGCAGCCCCGCCAGGCTGCGGGGAGCGACGCAAGTTTCGAGAGCCCGGACGAAATGTGCCAAGTCTGGAGCGAAGTCGCCTCCTCCTCCCCCCCCCCCCNGGAATATTTTATAGCAGCGAACTGTTCTCTGGAACTGCTGAATGCGCACTGCAATCCCGCAACTTGCCTCGTGGGCGCGCAACTGCCGGGACGAGCTTGCCAACACGACGGAAGATAAGGAGAGAAGGAGTCGGCGGGTCGCAGTCCTTCCTCGCCGCGTCATCCCTGTACAGCCCGCGCCGCTATAGTTCATTTACGGTTGCTTCACAATCTTCTGAAGCCCTGCTGAAGTTCCACTTCCGGGGTATTCCTCCGCCTCATACAAACAAAGCTTAAACCGAGTCTAGAAAATTACGCCAAACGGACCGCGCACCGCATTTCTTACAGCCAACGCACCTATTTTCTCCCTGTTTGTATTCGTATTATTTATAAACGAAATATGATAAATTTTAGATTAAATATAAGCAAAAGTTCAATTTAACAAAAAATTGAGTACTTTTATTTGAACGCAAGTATGAAACGCTTTTGATAAACGACATATTTCGAAGACAACCGAACGTGTCATACATGGGTGTTTTTTCACAGATCTGATTTAAAAAAATGTGAAGAAACCGCGAATAGACAAACAATCGCCAACGCAACGTGACCCCGGCGGCAATAGGCCTGATAGGCGCGCAAACCAGACACTAAAAATGAGGTTGTTTGAAAGATGCTTGCAATAGGGGTGAATGATTAGGGGGTGAATGATTAGGTGAAATATTTCGAACATACACCATTGCTGCACTTAATTTGGGCTGTCTTTTTTTTTTATATAGTAAATTTTTCTGTAATTTTATTTTTGGTTTTCCTCTTTGTTATTTATGTGACACAATTCCTTGTGGGATTCATTATACGTTTTATAAATATATTTTGACTACAACTACTCTCGGCTCGTTTTAGGGGTTGGTTTCATGTCTCAGACTTTGTTTTCTGTGACGGCATAGCACAGAAATGGTGTATTCTAAATATTTCACCTAATAAAAATGAGATTGGCTGATTTTCGTCTTTTGTGGCCCAATTTTTGAANAATGGTGTATTCTAAATATTTCACCTAATAAAAATGAGATTGGCTGATTTTCGTCTTTTGTGGCCCAATTTTTGAAACAATCGGAATAATTACGCTAGCAGATTGATCCGATGATTCCATTCTGGTAGCGACTGCCGGAATACCAAAATGCGAATTTTTTAGACGGCAGCAGCGACTGTCAGATTGAAATATATCGTATTTTAAAATAATATATATTACAACGTGGCTTTGTTGCAATTCTTGTCTCGTCACCGACGCTGAACCATCATGTTGAATGTGTTGGGGTAGGGAAATTAATTTAACAATACACAAATTTATATGTTATTTTCTTCTGGGTAAGAGGCACATTCCTGTTTCTGTTAAAAAAAGAATATACAAAAATATCTAAGAAGGTTTGCGCTTGACAGATATTTTAACGAAGTTAGCGTCGGACATAAATAATTCGCAGGAATACTGAAATAATGATTTATTTTCCAAATGCTAGATAGCGCCACGTTTAATTAAGAATATATTTGATATATTTTACATTTTCTTAATTTACACTATAGTTTATTAAGTTTTACATTTTATTTTATAAAGCTTAAACATTTTAATTAGCTTCCTTAATTTAACTGTAAATTTATATAAAAAAAACCTTGGATATACATATTTTGTATTTATGCAATAACTTAAACACAAATTAAAATATATTCACAAATTAAATTTAGAGGAGAGATACACCTCACTTAATCTATGAAGTTAGTTTTGGCTGTTATGTTTTAGTATGTTTATGGTAGTTGTGCAAANGAGAGATACACCTCACTTAATCTATGAAGTTAGTTTTGGCTGTTATGTTTTAGTATGTTTATGGTAGTTGTGCAACACAATTTTTTTTTATTTTGATCACAATGTAGACATAATGGTGTGATTTATCGCAGTGTATCTCTGTCTCTCACGGTGGTGGCAACTCCCTGGAATGGCCCATAAGGTTTTATACAAATACAGCATTTTATTTTGTCTGAACAGCAATTAATAAATAANGAGAGATACACCTCACTTAATCTATGAAGTTAGTTTTGGCTGTTATGTTTTAGTATGTTTATGGTAGTTGTGCAAATTTTCTTCTGAACACAATTTTTTTTTATTTTGATCACAATGTAGACATAATGGTGTGCTTTATCGCAGCGTATGTCTGTCTCTCACGGTGGTGACAACTCCCTGGAATGGCCCATAAGGTTTTATACAAATACAGCATTTTATTTTGTCTGAACAGCAATTAATAAATAANCAACTCCCTGGAATGGCCCATAAGGTTTTATACAAATACAGCATTTTATTTTGTCTGAACAGCAATTAATAAATAAATACAGAGGTTAGGCTAATGTGGTTTTTGCAGGAGTAAAGCCGAAGAGACGCTTCATGATTTAATATTGCTCTCAAATGCTAATTTAAATTGAATATGTTTTTTTATGGATGGTGAAATATATACATCGGGTTGTATAAAGACAGTATCTGTGGATTCGGCAAAAATATTACGGACTTCAGAATTTTTTTTCATACGAAGCTCACATTTATTTGTAAACATGGACATTTTTAAGCGTTCATTAAATTTGTAACAGAAAAACCGCAATTTTAGTATGTAATTAAATAATTTTACTAACTAGACATAAGTAGTTCTTGTTATTAGGCACGTGGATATGGTTTATTCCCAAACTAGATTTACATGCTATATCTCCAGGTTTCATTTGGGGTATTCTAGCCTTAAAATTGTGCGACTTTAGACACGAATGTGAGAAATAGGGAATATTAGGCTGGGCAAATAAGCCTACGCGAAATTTAAGTTATCTCATGCAGTGCACGCGCACCTAACCTATCTGCTACCAAATGAGCTTTATTTACTCCGTGCCGAGGAGCAAATGTTACACAATTACTCGCGTTTATACAACCACGAATATGTATATCACTGATGCCAAGAGAAAGTTTTATTCTATAGAAAAGGAATTGAGATTTATACAATTTTTTTACTCATCAATAATTATCGAGGTAAAATTGTAGGTAGACTTTCTGAAATACAACTCCTTCCCTAATTTCTGAGTTCTACAACAGTGTGTAAACAACAANCGAGGTAAAATTGTAGGTAGACTTTCTGAAATACAACTCCTTCCCTAATTTCTGAGTTCTACAACAGTGTGTAAACCACCACATAATGGCGTTTTAAAAATGTTTTCACTATCCGGGTTATATACTTTTTGAAAACATGTAAGTGTTGGAAATACCATCATTGAAAATATTTTTAGGTCTGGAAAAATGCTGTGTACTAGGTACTGTACTGAATTCTACAGTCTTGTACTTGGTATATATTTCAAACACTCGTGCTTAAAATGTGCTGGGCTTGTCAATGACCCCTTGGGAGTTTTTCAAACCATATATTATGTTACAAAATAATAATTCACTTGCTTAAGAATAAATGTTTAACAACACAGTTGAGTTTATTTATGATTATAATTCATAAGGCATCATCATCAGCACTTAATTTGACTTGTAACAATCCCAACAGTATAACGTTACCTATGTTATAGAAGGTAATATGTTTCAGAGAATGGCGCCGATTGTGTAGAGTTGGAAGTAACATATGGTGTACCCCAAGGTTCAGTATTGGGCTAAATTTTGTTCTTAATCTACATAATGACCTTGGAGGATTGCCAATAGAGAGCCTGCTGTCCATATTTGCACACGAAGCAGGTATTTTTTATAGAGCAAATGCAACATCCCAACTATAGTATTATATGCAAAAAGATCTTAATAAGGTATATAAATGGCTTGTAAACAATAAACTAACACTAAACATTGATAAAACAGACTATATGATCATTACAAGATTATCAAGTACTGAAATATAAACATTGAACTTAAATACTAACAACGGTCCTATTTATCGAGTGAATGTTGCCTAAAAATAGACCATAAACTAAGCTAAGTTAAACATGTGGCGTGCATAAAATAAAAAACTGTGCTTGTTATTGGTATACTCAACCATTTGAAATCAGTGTAAATAACCATAAGGGAAAATGTGTATTATTCATTAATACACCTACATTTTCAATATATGAATGTAATATGGGGCCAAGGAACAAAGAATATTACAAAAGAACTCGAATTATTACAAAATCGGGTACAAAAATTTCTTCATGACCTTCTCTTTTTGACATCATCATCCAGACTAAATCAAATATGTAATATAAAAACACTTAAAATGCAAGTTCAACTTTGTATCAAGTTTGACATATAAACTAATAACAACATGCATTCAAACCTGTCTTCCACTACCAATAAATATGTACTTGAGCACAACATAAGTCAATCTAGCAACTTTCACAGGGAGTCAGTAAAAACAGATAAATATGGGTGTACTTAAGTAGACTTCATAATAATTTAGCTAACATAATTTAAGTAATCAAACAAAAAATATATTTGTAAAAATCGTGAAAGAGTATTTAATATGTATGTATAATGAATATGTTTAAATGTGACAACTTAACTGTAATGTAAAACTAACTTAGGAAAATCTGAAAAGTTCTGTAACACTTTTAAATAAATTTGTATGTTAAATAATTGTTTGCTAAAAGGTGTTTTAACTTGTAGCATTACGACATGTGTCTTATGTAAAATAACTATTGGCCGCTATTTGTATGTATGGTCCCTCAATAGAGCTCTGCTATCTAAGATATTTAATTACTAATTAAAAAAATACAGTAGATACCAAAAATCTACATATGTAGCACCATCATACTTCCTGTGCATAGAATGTGGCGCAACAACCAACACTGTAGTTACAGGCCAACAAAAAAGTTAGTAAGCTCCAATGGTAAGTTGTACACATTTCAATACGTTAAGGTAGTTTGTGTTGTGATAAAGGCCTGTGACATTCACAGTATTTTCTGAATCAGTGCAGTGTATTTGCGGTGTGTTCTTGTAACAACTATTTCTGGTTTGGCTAAGTTTACTATGAAAATATGACATAGAAAAAACTTAATTGTTTCTGTAATTACACCAAAATAATTACACCATTTAAAAATCGTTATGCATAATCACTGGAGAATATTAGTCATTCAGGATTTGGGTGTACAGTGTAGCAATCTAACAACTATTCCTAAATAAACATACGAATTTGATTGAATCAGAGGTGTTCAGCCTCCATATAAGCTGTGTTAATAACAGGGTAGAAAGGTAAATGTGTAATTGAAGGGTGTGTCACAGAAGACTAATTAAAAACACAAATAAGTGTTTAAAAGATTTTTGAGGAGTATATTTTATTGTGTTTTTCACAGCATACTAACTAAATCACCTGATTGTACCTTATGACTATATTTTAAAATTTCGAAGAGGGGCTCACTGTTACACTATTTCTGCTTGCCACTCTATAAGTTTATTGACTAAGGCTCTGCAAGCATTTATAATAATCACAGGAGCAAGGAAGTCTTAAATGGCAGGTTTTTTTGTGTCCATACTAGGATTTTGTTTACAGTGCGTTACAAATTGCAAGTTGATGATACTTTAGCTGAGTACAGCTCATTGCATACGCATACTGATAGTAAAGTTGTATTCTTAGATCAAGTATACTTTTTATAAAATAAAAATCATTGTAAGTGTCACACTTCAATTTAATTCCAGTAATCGTTAGAATTAGGATGCAGCAACTCTTTCAGGATGGACTTAGATTCCTTGTACTATTCCACTCATAAAAACATACAGGCTGAGTATAAAAGAATACCCCAACTTTGAAGGTCTATAATATCAATACGAAACCACCTACAACCTTGATTGACCAATAAAATGAACCATGGAACCGTGAAGTTTGTTTAACATACATTCATAAATGTTCAATCTGTCCACCACGAGTGGCCCGAACGACATCTACACGATAATCAAACTCTTTCCACGCTCTTGTCAGCATGTCCGGTGTAACGGTTTGGATGGCGTTCGTAACTCTCAGTTTTGAAGTGGTGAGGGGGAAGGGAGCTCGCATTCGACACGTCAATGTGAAGGGGATGGTCTGATGTTTCCTTTAAGTGCCCAGAACGAGGTAGACGATGCCTTCATGTCTAAGCTGGTGTTCACCTTACCATACAAGAGCTTACTTATCGTAGTTTAAAATACACCTCTCTATGGGTTTCTACGCTAGTAGATTAAGTTTAGTATGGTTACGTAATATATTTTGACACAACTACCAAAATTAAAGCCTGCCACATTTACATTTGCAGGTCCAATATAGTTATATTAAAATTTGCATGTTATGATCTGAGTAAAAGTCATACTCGAGTGTTTTGCATAATAGGAATTTTTCCTGGAAAATCGATTACACATTTAATGATGCCATTAAAATAATTACCGTATATAATAATACAATGCAAAATATGATTCCCGTGCGCCATAATTTTTCAAATAATCATGCTTTCAAAATGAAATTTTTTTTAACGCTTTTGTAAACAATCAAAACGGGTTGCTATTGGCTAACGTGCGCATTACGGAGTTGTAATGTTTTGGTTTCGCCATCTTAATGCCAGCATGCGTTCGAACGTATTTTCGGCCAGTTACCGTGAATTACAGAGAAACTTTGAAAAAGGGACGAAATTGTTTTTGGAAACATATGTTTCTTGCAAAATTTACTGATACTTTTAACATGATTTTGATTTAAATTGTCGATGTTTGAAATGTAATCGGCGTTTCAAAACACAATTTGAGTACAGCAATGGACAGCGAATTTAAACTTGTAGGTTAATATTTTATTCAAGAATTTTACTCTCACGAATAAACTCCTTTTCTTTTAAACTCATGTCGTTNTGATGCCATTAAAATAATTATCGTATATAATAATACAGTGCAAAATATGATTCCCGTGCGCTATAATTTTTCAAATAATCATGCTTTCAAAATGAAAATTTTTTTAACGCTTTTGTAAACAATCAAAACGGGTTGCTATTGGCTAACGTGCGCATTACGTAGTTGTAATGTTTTGGTTTCGCCATCTTAATGCCAGCATGCGTTCGAACGTATTTTCGGCCAGTTACCGTGAATTACAGAGAAACTTTGAAAAAGGGATGAAATTGTTTTTGGAAACATATGTTTCTTGCAAAATTTACTGATACTTTTAACATGATTTTGATTTAAATTGTCGATGTTTGAAATGTAATCGGCGTTTCAAAACACAATTTGAGTACAGCAATGGACAGCGAATTAAAACTTGTAGGTTAATATTTTATTCAAGAATTTTACTCTCACGAATAAACTCCTTTTCTTTTAAACTCATGTCGTTATGCTCAATTTTAACATTTTCCTGCAAACACATAATTCTCGCAAACGTAAAGTCTTCAGTGGACACATTTGACGAACATTCTACTTACGTACGCATGTTAATTTGTTATGTCATTTTGGAATACCATTTTTTAAAAATTAGTCCTTAAAATTAAGCCTCTACAGATTCTATTAGCATGACACGAGTTTTATTAAAGAAATATTTCAAACATAAGCCTATGTAACGGGCATAAAAAGGAGCATATAACCTCGAAAATTAGGAAGCAGTTTTCAGCGATAACATTTTTAGTATTTATATCTGAAAAAGGACGTTTTCATATTTTAATAACAAAGTGGAAAAAAATACCTGTCATATAGCGTAAACTACAAAGTTTTCATGGAATAAAGGCAATTTCTCGTTGGCCGTGCAGTCACTGCCTTTAAAATAAACACTACCGTGTTATGGATTAAGCCAGTGCGATTACGGTAATAAAACACGTTTATTTAATGCTGAAATCATTTTCACGCACAAAACATGTACTTTTGTCGCAAAATGCGTAATGTTTCACGGTTCTTAACTACGTTTAGGCACCTTTCACGCTTTGTTTTTTCACTTAAACTATTCGTAGGTATATTATAAGGAGTACGTTTCGTTGTATTTTTGCTTAATGGAACTACGCAACACTTGCTGGTGTTCGATTACACAGCAATAACATTAAAATCCTTTAAAACCATAAAATATAATATAGATTCCTAATGCACACGTTTCCCACCAAGGCATTTGCATCTAAACAACGAAGTACAACATGGCGGCGTCCGTTTTTCCAGCGCAAAATCGTAGTCTATTTTAAAATGCGTTATTCTCGAGTCATACACACACAAATAAAGAAAGGACCACAGCGTGAGTCTTAAAATTTATCATACTATTACGTTGTAGGCAGAAAAAAAAGTAGGAAAGATCCCTATTAGGGCGAGGTTTGATGAATAATTATATTAACCGAAAGTATTTACTATGAGTTAAGGATGATAACAATAATGGAATTTTACATGTTCTCAATTGCTCTAAATCTAACTGTAAAGTACTTTAATTATTTCATTTTCTGCATTTATGTGATAAATAATGTTAAAAAGCATTCGATTTGACAGGGGAAGCGGGGAATGATGATATAAATCTACAGGACTACTAAATAAAATGCTGGGCATGCATACAATATAGTTTTATGCTCTTTACGTAGCTTAATACAAAAACAATGCGTTTAGCAGGTGAAAATATGCATACTGTACAACTCGCATTAAAAATACAGCATGAATTGGTCACCAAACTACAGATGGATAACCTGTTGGAAATATTTCATTCTCGTTGCTTAGGTAGCCTATTTTGTGTTTCCGGCCGAGCAGATAATTTGTCAACGGAAATGCCTCAGTTTGTTGGTTCAGCAATACATGTATTCGTAATAGCTGGAGACAAGAGAAATGTTGGTAGATGCGGCATTCATCTACGTCCAAAACAACAAAAATCCCTGACAATGTTATAGTTCCCTTCAGGGTGTATACATAAATACGTTTTCTGAAAGAACAAAGCAAACCCCGAAAGTATGTTATTTTTACGCCGAAATGTTCTTGNTCAAAACAACAAAAATCCCTGACAAGGTTATAGTTCCCTTCGGGGTGTATAAATAAATACGTTTTCTGAAAGAACAAAGTAAACCCCGAAAGTATGTTATTTTTACGCCGAAATATTCTTGCAGTGGTTCTTTCAAGGTAAGCAATAGTAATAATAAATTTAATAAGTTTCATTTGCTGCAAATAATACGTNGTGGTTCTTTCAAGGTAAGCAATAGTAATAATAAATTTAATAAGTTTCATTTGCTGCAAATAATACGTTGTCAAAAGCCGTGTATTATATGCAACTGTTTATTTGCTTAATCTTCATTTTTGACGAATATAAGAGACTTTGTCGTATTGTTCGGTTTGCCTGCTTTAATATGACAAACCACATGAGACACGATTTGTTATAATAAAAGCTATAAATTGTTTAAATTATTCGACCATCACAAAACGCCNGTTGGTTCAGCAATACATGTATTCGTAATAGCTGGAGACAAGAGAAATGTTGGTAGATGCGGCATTCATCTACGTCCAAAACAACAAAAATCCCTGACAATGTTATAGTTCCCTTCAGGGTGTATACATAAATACGTTTTCTGAAAGAACAAAGCAAACCCCGAAAGTATGTTATTTTTACGCCGAAATGTTCTTGCAGTGGTTCTTTCAAGGTAAGCAATAGTAATAATAAATTTAATAAGTTTCATTTGCTGCAAATAATACGTNGTTGGTTCAGCAATACATGTATTCGTAATAGCTGGAGACAAGAGAAATGTTGGTAGATGCGGCATTCATCTACGTTCAAAACAACAAAAATCCCTGACAAGGTTATAGTTCCCTTCGGGGTGTATAAATAAATACGTTTTCTGAAAGAACAAAGTAAACCCCGAAAGTATGTTATTTTTACGCCGAAATATTCTTGCAGTGGTTCTTTCAAGGTAAGCAATAGTAATAATAAATTTAATAAGTTTCATTTGCTGCAAATAATACGTTGTCAAACGCCGTGTATTATATGCAACTGTTTATTTGCTTTATCTTCATATTTGACAAATATAAGAGACTTTGTCGTATTGTTCGGTTTGCGTTCTTTAATATGACAAACCACATGAGACACGATTTGTTATAATAAAAGCTATAAATTGTTTAAATTATTCGACCATCACAAAACGCCGTATACTGTCCATTATGTTTACAATCGTGTAAGTTCTCGCTGACGTAGTGCGCGAAACGCGACGCATTCGAACAGCTGATCAAGCAGGCATGTATTTTTCTTTTCGTCATGATTTTGATCTGCATAGACGCACGGGTGGATATATTTGTGACAAACTCGAAGTATTTTCATGCATAGACAGCTGCCTAGCTTATGTTATAGCTTTGTGCTGTTAACAATTACAGTTTTTGTTGCCAAACTAAAATTATTCGTTTTGTTTCAGCTGATTCGTGTTGTGATTTATTCGATGTTCACAATACTCCTGTAAGTTCTCTTGTGCCAACTTAACATTACGTTTATAGGAATTTTTTCTCAGCGGGTTATAATGCTATTATAATTTGATGTGTCACAACTGTTTTAGGTCTTACTCTATTTCGTTCGTTATATTTATATTTAATAACAAGGCAGTGTATATTTTCAAATTTCCATTATTACATAATAATATTAACAGACAAATCGCTAAAGGAATGATGATTCTGGCAGCTGCCTTGCAAAAGGACTAATTTCGACACTCCACAACTCGATTCCGATATACAAATCTACTGTCAAGTGTTCAATAGTTGATTTTAAGCATTCCGATAGAAGAACGACGTGATTCCAATAGAGGAATCATTGCGATAGCTAAAAAAATTGGGGCCCTGCACATATACCCAACACTGACCTATACCACACCCATGATGTAACCAACACAACTGTCAAAGTCACATGATCAACAGTGATGAACGTGATAGTTTATATCTTAGTTTTCAAAAGACAGTCCCTTTCGTATGAATAAAATAATTTTACCAATTTGAATGTAATCTAATTTCATTACAAATTGGTTAGATGAAATATACAAACAACTCAAAGCACTTGTTTACATAAACAGTGTTCCAACCTCGAATCCTTTTCACGTCGTTTATAATAAAGGCTGTTCACGGTAAACTGAGCAGTTTTGAAAACCCTGTTTGAGATCTACANTCCTTTTCACGTCGTTTATAATAAAGGCTGTTCACGGTAAACTGAGCAGTTTTGAAAACCCTGTTTGAGATCTACATATATACGCATTGTGTATTCTTCTACGATATGTACAATTAACATTGCCGTGGGTTTGGCCACTTAATTAATGCGTAGGTCAAGTGAAGCTGTATAATTATTAGAAAAATAAATGTTTTAGAAATTTGCTAATTACACTTCCATGTACTGAAAAAAAAAACAGAAAGCATTTACAAATGTTTAATCATTTTTATTCGACTTTAAGAAGTGCGAATACTTCTTTTCCGGCGTTACCAACTTTACCGGGTGTATACCCGTCAGTGACGTTTTCCGAAGGTTGATTTCAGAAGTGCTCAGATAACCCCAAACAGCCTATAGTCATATTATCAGAAATGTTTTCCAATGTTGGGACACGGACTGGCTACTGCTCACCTCGGGCTCGCACTCTCCCCCATTTCCCCTCNCAGAAATGTTTTCCAATGTTGGGACACGGACTGGCTACTGCTCACCTCGGGCTCGCACTCTCCCCCATTTCCCCTCTACCCGCACAACAGTCGAGGCAAGCTTGCCAACACGAACGACAGTGAAGGGGGGAGGAGTTAACTGGTCGCAGCCCTTCCTCCCCGCGAAACCCCTAACATCCCCTTGCCAACACAACGATCGCCATCGCAACAGTGAATTACTGCGTCTAATAGATTGGAGTTTGCATTCATTACACACTCTTGAGGATGCGTTCTAGATAATCAATTTGAATAATGAATTATTCATTCGACCAAACTTAAATTCACCAACTACATTCAATCTGTATTGCAAAATTGCCTTAAATAGTAAAATACGTTATCCATGTCTCTTTTGTCATGTTATTTACAATCGTGCATATTTTTTATGAGGCAATGCGTGTTTATTTATTACCTAGACTAGCATATCGTTGTGTCTTAAAACTCATAACTGTAAAAATAAAACTTATATTAATATAATTGGTTCTTGTCGTCCAATTAAACAATGTTACGTTTAGATTTACTTCAGTTTACCAAACTGAAGAATACAAAAAAAATAAAAAATTGTCCGGAGTGCCGGAAAATCTCAAAATATAAAGCAACGTTGGAAAAATGTTGTTTTGAAAAAAAGAGCATCGTTTTTTGAAGTTATACTTCTTTTGGTGGGTTGAGGGTAAAAGTTTAGTCTGCAACAGAAGTTGTGCGCGTACAGTGTAACGAAATTCGACAGTGAGAGAGGTAGCGCTATGAACCAACGCGCATGCGCGTATAGTTGCACGCGCACGACAGTGAACGTGGTAGAGGTATGACCCAACGCGCATGCGCGCATAGTTGCGCGCGCACAGTGTAACGAAATTCGACAGTGAACGTGGCAGGGGTATGACCCAAGGCGCAAGCGCGTATAGTCTAGCTATATACAGCCACAAGGTACACAACATAGCACGTGGTTATATTTAAAACCAACAGAAAATCAGTTCATGTAATAAGCAAATTGAAAAACATTTCACTTATATTAGTAATTCATTGTGAATATATATATATATATATATATATCTTATTAATAAATTTTACTTACATTGTGACGTGAAAAATTTGTTAGTGACAAAATTGTATAATAAAATTTTGAAAGTGTTTTCAAGTATTTGAGGTTAACTTTTTGTAAGTATTATTTTATTAAGTTATACTTTTTTTGGCACGTTGAGGGTAATTTAATTATGTTATTTAATCAAATCTTTATTAATTGCATTTAATGTCTTTCTTCGGTCATTTTACAGTTTTTCCTACTTACATAAATTATTTGCATACCTAATAACATTTTATTTTAGTCACGCCTAAGAAGTATAACTTCAAACGCGCGTACATAAGTGCACGCACACATTTGTTTAAAAATAGGACTTATTAAATCTTTTATTCGGTTAATGGAGAGTGNAAAAAAAAAGGACTTATTAAATCTTTTATTCGGTTAATGGAGAGTGGAGAGATTTGGGCGGCTCTAAACATCGCGATCTTGAGAGCCAATGAGGGTGAACCGACGTGACTGTGGAGCAGCGGCGGAATACAAATGTGGGAGAAACGGGAGATCCCCGAGAAAACCCGCCTACCAGCGACATCGTCGGGGACGATTTCCACGTGAAAAAATCCTGGAGCGACTCCATTAGGAATAGAACCCGGTTCACCTACGTGGGATGCGAGTAATCTGATCAATACACCAGCATTGTACCTTTATCTGGTCAATGTAGAAGAATATTGAGTAATAGTTTATTGTAGAAGTTAGGCGTTGTCGTTGCACTGAGGACTGTAAAATTATATATAGTATGCGCCAGTACAGTGGAGAAAATCTAACTATTTAGATATTTTTGTATTATTGTAAATGAATAAATAAATTAATTAATTTAAAGTTTTATTGATTTATTACAGGCATTCGTTACGAAACTGACCACGCCCACGCAGTTGTAGTAATACGAACAGTTACTGCCATGAACATTCTGTTTACACATATACAGGCTGAGTAGGGAGAAAATGGAAATATTTTGGGAGACTATAGTATAGGTCACAATAAAGAAAAATGTTTATATGAATATGGTGTTTTTATTTCCAGTGGTTTATTAGATACGGTTCTTTGAATTTAGTGAATGATACTTGTATTACGTTCACAGCAATTGCTCAACAATCGAACTGTGAACCTCAAGACATTTCAGACGAGTAGCAACAATCACAGCAGACGAGCTGCACAATGTCTTGAGGTTCATGTTTTGAGCATTTGCTGTGAACGCAACACCTGTATCAGTCCCTTATTTCAAAGCTCTGTATCTCAGAAACCACTGAAAATAAACAACATATTCATATGAACTTTTATCTTTATGGTGACCTATACTGTCGTCTCCCAAAATATTTCCCTTTCCTCCTTACTCATCCTGTATTTTTAAGAGGCCTTTTGAGATTTGAGTCACAATATAAAGTGTATGAAGAAAAATTTGCATCAAGCGATATCTCTGTTGTAAATAACAAAGATATAAAAATCATAACTGCATTATAAAACACAATGTAGAACACTTATTTATCAGTGACAATGGGCCTTCATAAATATTCCGTTTATTCTTTGCGTTTTCAAAATTAATTAATTGGATTGTTCTTTTAGCGTACCACAGCAATCAAACTCTTTGGCAAATTTCAACTAACTTATATTCACCGCGTATTCAGAACTATTCATCTTTCAATCTTCTTTACATTTCTGAAAATGAGTTGACTTGCGAGATTCTTATGTTACGTATCAGATTGATTCAAAAATTTTCTGTGGAGCCCAAATTCAGGGAATGCGTTGGTATATGAATCACGTTAAGATATTTGTATAACGGCGAACGCACATCATAAGCTAGAAAAATTATTATGATGAGTTTGGGCCATCGGGACCTGGGATCGGAGCTCGAAGCTGTTCATGCTCTCTCATTCCGCTCTCCCGGCGGCCATATTGCCCACCATGCTGGATGTAGGTGACCTTGAACTTTGACCTTGACTCCAGTAAAATTAAACCTTGAAAATCCTGGAGAAATCCTCAAAATGTTTTTAAAAATGCATTAAAAAACTAATTAAAAATTATTTAAAAAAAATTGAAAATGTATTATTAAATCAAGATTATTAAAAATGTACTATTACAAATTTTATTTTTAACCAATCTTACNAGGAGGCGTTAATTTCTCGATTTCACCACCAGATGAGAAGTCAGCATCCACCCACTCTGTCGATTCAACCACCAGACGAGCTGTCGATGAAGCCACCATGTTGGTTGTTGTCGACCTTGACCTTGACTCCAATTACATGTAACTAGAAAAATCGAGAAAAATCACAGTCCATACAATTGACCATTACTAGTTGGTCACAATAAGGATCCATACCGACCAACCATACTAGCCAACGACTAACTCCACCTAAGACTAACTCCTCCCAAGACTGAATCCTGGCGAGATTGACTGAGCACAAAACTAGCTCCTGAAGAGACCAGTTCCTGCAAAACTAACTAGAAAAACTGACAAAACCAGCCTGCCATACGACCCACATATACAAACAATGGTGGACAATCTCGAAAAAAGTATATAATAAGAGTTTCGTAGCTAACCTCTTCGTACAAAATATTCACAAAATTTGCGTAAAACATTTCTACCACAGCTGANTAATAAGAGTTTCGTAGCTAACCTCTTCGTACAAAATATTCACAAAATTTGCGTAAAACATTTCTACCACAGCTGACCATACCAAAGGGTTATACTAACTTACCAAGCTAACTGACCAGGCCAACCAACTAGATGCGAAATATTCCTCAAAAATATTATCCTCATTTAATTCGTTTGCCATACAGAACTCATCCAATTTAAACGACCCGAGTAAGACATAATACTTCAGATCAAACGATTGCCGTCCTCCTTCACACGCTCACATAAATTTTATCTACAACAGGCTCTCGCAATCCATTGTTTACACCACTGATGTAATAAGTCTTTCAGAGNCGCTCACATAAATTTTATCTACAACAGGCTCTCGCAATCCATTGTTTACACCACTGATGTAATAAGTCTTTCAGAGAAGCAGAAGGGACAGCAAAAGGGACAGTACAATAATTTAAATACACATTACTATGTATATATACATTTAATTAATTNAAGCAGAAGGGACAGCAAAAGGGACAGTACAATAATTTAAATACACATTACTATGTATATATACATTTAATTTATTTATTTTTTATATACGTTTTATTTTTATAATTATTTTGTACCTACGATTTTTACATTTCTCGAATGTTTGCAGATCATGGATAGTAGCCAACAATCTCATCTGATATAACCTCAATCCTTCAGTTCATCGAAGATTGAAGATATCTCAACAATGCGTGGGAGATCCCATCGTTTTTTTTNATATAACCTCAATCCTTCAGTTCATCGAAGATTGAAGATATCTCAACAATGCGTGGGAGATCCCATCGTTTTTTTCAGGTCAATGATTACACAGGCCAACGAAAAAAAAACACTTTTAAAGAAGTTGCTGTATTATTATGTTTTNTTTTTTTCAGGTCAATGATTACACAGGCCAACGAAAAAAAAACACTTTTAAAGAAGTTGCTGTATTATTATGTTTTTTGGTGTGCTGAGTCCGAAAATAATAATAAAAAAGTCATAACACCCACCATTTTTTCACATTTGAATATACGAAATGTGAGAAATTCATTTTTAATCTAATATCTGTGCATTTATATGATATTTATCAATACATTTTTATAAACATTTATATATATTTTTATATACTTGATATACATTATTAATATACTAAAACATACAGTAAATGTAAATGAAATTAGGTTGGCAGTGGTACGTATGACTATTTGTTTTCTTTCAGTCAACACAACCTCACTTTTAAACTTTTTGCCAATGTACTCTAAGTATTAAAAAAATTATTTAATAATACAATTTTTACAGTAAACCATAATTAATTAAGTTTTTAATAATTTTTTTAATTTTTTTAAAAATAAATTTTGGTGATTTTTGATACTTTCGAGATTAAAGGTCACACAAGTCAAGGTCAAAGGTCAAGGTCACCGACATACAATATGGTGGGCAATATGGCCACCGGGGGGACCAGAATGACAGAGCACGAACAGCTCCGAGTTCCGGCCCGAGGTCCCATTGGCACAGACTCATCAATCATTCTACTAAAGCTGTGTGATTTGATCGTTGTTTTAACAATTTTCGAATGTTTACAATATATATCTTCTTTCTAACACATTGCTTCAAATTGTTATAAATTAGTTTGTAAGTACTTCTTGCTGTTCATTATAACATATTTTATAAACACCGGCTTTGCGTTTCTATTGGCATAAATGCTTCCTGCAATTTTAACAGTTGACTAAAGGTTACTATTCTTAAACAGTTTCTTAAATCTGCGTTACACCAACATAGGTCCATCCTACCCAACATACTAAATGTAATTAAATCTGATAATACAGTATTTCATCATTCATCCACACTTTTTTATTTCCCATTTGTTCTTTGACGAAACTCAACCACCTGTTTTTATTTACTTCATTCGCATAAGTTTTTTCCTAGGCAATTTCCGGTTAAAACCGTTTCTTTTGAGTGTCTATGTGGTGATAAACCTATATCCTTGTTCCAGTCCTAATGAAAATTTTGTAATAACATTTTTGGGGCACTTTATTTAAGATTTATTCTGTATTTTAATTTAATACTAAATACTTTCCAGGTAAAAATGCGTTTGAAATATGACTGAAAATGTTTTGAAATAAAGATATACTGTCGTGCTCTTGTTTTATATATTAAAGTACGCCTTCACAACAGAAAGCTAGAGAAAGCGGGATGTTGATACGAGTTACTGTATTTGCATACTTTCAGTAAATGCTCAAATCTGGCGTTTATAGGGTCTATGTTTAATGGCAGCATTACATATCCTAAGTCGCAGTTACACTGTGCGCAGAACCCTTTCACTTCAGACATGTTCAGCTCTGTACACAGTTACATAGTCTGTAAACTTGTTCAGGCTGCAGTCACTTCTTCNCTTTCACTTCAGACATGTTCAGCTCTGTACACAGTTACATAGTCTGTAAACTTGTTCAGGCTGCAGTCACTTCTTCTTCAAAGTGAACTGGCTTAAACAACATTAGAATGACTTTTCTGCTGTGCTGCTATTTGGTTGGCTGCTATGAAGAATATTAAGTGTTATTCAGATAGTTGAAATATTACGGGAGTTTTTACATTCACTTAAATAAATAAAAGGCAGGTAAATCAGTGATATTATTTGTACTATTACTGTCAAACTAAAATTAGTTTTATTAAAAAAAACTTAAATATAGTAAGTGTTTAAAACGGTTATAAATAATACCACGCGCGTGTTTTAGAGGTTATTTTTTTCAGTTTGTTTGAGGGACCGCGATGGTATAGTGGTTACACTACTCACTTCCCATCTCGGCAAATCAGTTTTGATTCCCAACGGGGCCGCTCCAGAATTTTCGCATGTGAAAACGTGCCGGACGATACCGCTGGCCAGAGGGTCTTCTCGGGGATCTCCAATTTCCCCCACCCTTGCATTCCGGCGCTGCTCCGTACCTCGCTTCGCCCTCATCGGCTCTCAAGACCTCAGTGTTAAGATCCGCCAAAATATTTCCACTCCACTCCTTTTGTTTGCATTCAGTAACGATGCCAACATGTTCACTTTGGTAACCAATTAACTGAGCGTGTTTAAGTAAGGCTGACGTACCATAATCATATTAAGCTCAGCCGTTATTGTGATCGCGTCCCTAGTTTCTCTTTACCGTGTCTTACATGTAATAAAATAAACGCCATATTTGTATTGGTTTTGCTGTAGTCGCTCGTGTAAAGCGGAAGTCGTGACATCTGTAAGTCGTGTTTAGTCGCGGCAGGTCTGCACGCCATTCCCCAGGCACACGGCAGCCATTGTCCCAACCCCGCCCCTGGCTTACTGCAGCGATCCAAGTTGCAGCCAGTTAGTTGTTGTGTAAACAGCCAGTTAAAGTGCCTTCAAGCATCCATCCCAGCACGCCACCTGATAAAAAGGCCGTCTGAAAGTCATGTTATTCGCCACAGAGACTTGCTCCTGAAAACGTAACAGGCGGCCGTAAATAGAACCTATCACATCGTAAACAACGACAAGAGCTGTATTTTTTTAAAAATATTTTACCGACTTTGTTTCGGTTCGCGGTTCTGACTACTTGATTGCCAACTGGGACGTTGGGTTTGAGCCCCGACTTGTCAAGAGTGAAATAGATATATTTAGGGATGGAAAATGCGTGAATTGCTGAAACATAAAATTAAGAATATAGTCTGAATTTTTTAGTATATTTCGATGAGGTTCTTGAATTGACTATATATTTTAATTAACAAAACCATCACATAGAGCAATATTTGATACAATTTGCACTTTTCGATTAAAAAATTGTTGACTGCTTTTCGAATAAAAACGTAAACCACAAAATCAGTGCGTATGCCAAAATAATTGTTTTAGAGTTTAAAACATATTATATTTAATCAAAAATGTTTATTGCAATTAACGAGACAGACAAATTTTTTTTAAAAAGAAAGCCTTGATATCGTCGTTGGCTTATTTAGTTATGGTTATTTACCTTAAAAGCCTGTCATTTTGTGCAAGATTGTTTAGTTACATGTGACGTAATTAAATTATTATAAAAAGTTTTTTTAATGCCTCGCATAATACTACGAAGCTTCAAAAAATAAATGAAAATTTACGCCCTTTGGGATTTGGCATTCTAGGTGAATTTCCTCTTTTGAAGTTCACGTGCCTGACGCCTGTGAGATTTTCAGCACCTGGAGTATTTCATTTTTTTTTGTCGATATCGATTCAGAGAGCCCCGGAGAGTTGAGGGTTTGTGCAAAGCTGAGCATTAGTAGCAAAATCCGAGAGATTTCCAACAAATTGGGTACTTACTTCCCCGAGAATGAGCAGACCTATCCTAGGGATTTATTTTCAATTTCTGCCGCTAATCTGTTGGTGCTGACACTTTTAGGCTACTATAGTCAAAACCCAGACTCGTATCTTCCAAGTTATGTGTTTAATAAAATTAGTGTTAATTCTTTGAGACCCAGTTTAATTTGTTGTTTCAGGTGTTCAAATGATACATTTTTGACTTTGCTGTTCTTATGCTGAAACAGCCAATGAGCTGACGGTTTCATGTTAAGCTGTAGTGACATGAAAAATAATAACACAGAACAGTGACATGGCTACACAGTTGTGTTAACTGAGTTAAAAAGAGTTAATCTAGCATTATTCATACACCTACCATGATATTATTGTACTCCAGAGTAATACAGGTAGTGTGTAAACATCCACCTTGCAGATTCCCTTTCTTCCAGTTGATGTTGTTGATAGATACACTCTGAATGCGGCTATCTCGTGAGCCTCGTACCACGACGATCAGGGCTCGATTCCCGGCGGGGTCGCTCCGGATTTTCGCATGCACGAAACGTGGCGGACGTTGACAGTGTTTGCCGGCCCAGTGCTTGGATGCCATCGTTCCTCCATCTTGGCGCACCACTCCGGCCAAATTCCGTTACCCCTACCTACAGTGCTCAATATGTGCAAGGAAGTTGATCCGGCAGCTCTCTGTTGGCTCAGTAGTGTATCTTCTACGTAATTCTACTTCCGACCAATCTCGCACATTCAATGCACTTTGTTATACACGGCCCCGTAGCGCACAACTTGTCGCAACAGCACCTGTGAAGGACGCCACAGGCAAGTTTACAAAACTAAATAACCACAACAGCGAGCTGGAATGGAATCTCTAAACAACAATAATAAAACGCAGAAAACAACAGAAAATGCGGGTCCAGCAGACATCAGGACATTCCTGCCTAGATTCAAGAATATTTAAGCAGACTCCACCTCCAGTGCACAATGGCAGCCAATCAGAAAGTATCAGAAAAGACGGAGACACGTGGAGGGGCGCGAAGTGTGGACTGGACTGCGAGGGAGGAGATCGTCGCAGCCAGCCGAGGAGCCGGTGGCGATCCTCCATCTGGGCAGTGGGTCTAGCTAGAGTGCGAGACCGAGTGAGTTCCTCACCAAGTCATGTTCACTCTAATTTAAAATACCCTTTCCATTCTTCTCTTCTTTCGTCGGCTACATAGCTTGAACTTCTGTATTACTTATTAATTCTGTTAGTATTGTATGATAAATAATTTACTCGTCCTTTTACATGAACTTCTTCTCTGGTGTTAACTTCTCTACTACTGCTGCGCACCCTTTCTTTGTTCTCATTCCAGTAGGAGTTAGAGCATAACAACGTGGCTTGGAACACACGCAGATATTTCGTACGCTGACGTTACGTTGAGGCGAACTTCTAGCGGGAACGTCCCGCAAGTTAGGTCAGCAACTGAAAATTAATTTCAACGGTGCCTTTAATTAGTATAGATGTGTATGTGTAAGCTTTAATTTTGTAGTTTTCATTGTCATTAATCTATGTTACGTATACAATATATATTAACATTAAAACACGCAAAGTAAGGTTAAGGTGAGCTAAGATTTTTTTTTACCTGTTGTGCAGTTTCCAGTTTTACATTTTAGTGCAATATAGCGAAATAAGTGCATGCTTGTTGTTCTGTTCTCTTGTGAAATCAAGAATATATTTATTAAAACAACAACATTGCACGAGTTTTCTAGCAACTGTATTTATACCTCCGAGTCGCCCCCGGGAAAATGGGTGTCTACGGGCCCCGATTCGGACGTCCGTCACTCCGTAGATGCTATAGGCTATTCACGGTAAATTAAACACTTTTAAGGACCTCTCAAAATGCATTAACCACTAATAAATATATTTTATTGCAGCACCAGACGTTAACTTTTGAGAGTGGTGTATTGTACCCACTGTGTTTACTGGTCACATAGCAATGTTTATATTTAAAAGTGGTGGAAATATAGAAATTGGCTGAAAGTAAAATAAATAGCAGAGACTTAAAAAGTGCTCACTTTACCGTGAATAGTCTATACCTCACTGTGGGGTACACCATCACACATTNAATAGCAGAGACTTAAAAAGTGCTCACTTTA
This sequence comes from Clitarchus hookeri, assembly GCA_002778355.1. Lineage (NCBI taxonomy): Eukaryota > Metazoa > Arthropoda > Insecta > Phasmatodea > Phasmatidae > Clitarchus > Clitarchus hookeri. Next base: position 217,913 of record NQII01000300.1, read on the forward strand.
CCGTGAATAGTCTATACCTCACTGTGGGGTACACCATCACACATGTATTACTCCGACGGGCAACAGCGAAGGACATATGGCAGAATTATTCTTCGACGGTCGACCGTTGTCATCTGCAGTATGAAGGCGACGACAAACTAACATTGACTCTGAAATATCACCGATCTTGCCGAGAAACAGCATCCTTGGCCCACCAGCGGAAGTCATGACCAGTGGACCCATTGATGAGACATCCTTTCACAACTGGGTGTGATAAATTATTTTATCTGTTTACTATATAAAAAACACGCTGAAAGCTTTCTGCAAAGTAAAGAAAAGCATTCCTTTAAGGCTGAATTTTGCTTTAATTCAAAAAGAAATTTAAAGAAACTTAACTTTGCTTTATNAATAGCAGAGACTTAAAAAGTGCTCACTTTACCGTGAATAGTCTATACCTCACTGTGGGGTACACCATCACACATTTATTACTCCGACGGGCAACAGCGAAGGACATATGGCAGAATTATTCTTCGACGGTCGACCGTTGTCATCTGCAGTATGAAGGCGACGACAAACTAACATTGACTCTGAAATATCACCGATCTTGCGGAGAAACAGCATCCTTGGCCCACCAGCGGAAGTCATGACCAGTGGACCCATTGATGAGACATCCTTTCACAACTGGGTGTGATAAATTATTTTATCTGTTTACTATATAAAAAACACGCTGAAAGCTTTCTGCAAAGCAAAGAAAAGCATTCCTTTAAGGCTGAATTTTGCTTTAATTCAAAAAGAAATTTAAAGAAACTTAACTTTGCTTTATNAAAGAAAAGCATTCCTTTAAGGCTGAATTTTGCTTTAATTCAAAAAGAAATTTAAAGAAACTTAACTTTGCTTTATTAAATTTTTTCTTAAAATTTTTTTTTACGATATTGTTACTTTTCTTTATGACTAAGGGGAAGAAATTAGCTTGTTTTGTTTACAGTAAAGAAATATTGTTGTATATCAAAGGAAAGGGTAAAAGTAGTATTAAAACATTCTTCCGTACATTGTACAATTTAGTATATAATGAAACTTATTAAATGCCACGTTGCCAAATAAATTCGTTATATTATCAGGGTAATAATGGTTTAACCTTCAAAATACGGCAAGTTACTTAACCAAAAAGAATACTGATGAACTATTGTAACGACAAGGCAAGGATATCACTACCATTAGTATATACATAAAACAAAAATTATCGTTTGTGACAAACCTACTGTGCAGTGCGTTACGAGTTGTGGTCAGGCCCTTAACTGAGCGGTCTGCCTTATCACACCTTCACTTATTTATCCAGGACACGAGCCTTGATCGTTGAAATTAGTTATGAAATCGCAAACCACAGAAACCCCCTCCACTGGTCAGTAAACGGGGACAACGGAGCCGATATAGGGCAGTGTAGTCCGTGAGCGGTGTCTTTTGTCGTCGGGTCATTGGAACGAGAAGACCACTGAAGATGGGTGCGTCCGGCCGTCGACTTGCGCCATCTTAATCAGCCTCCGGAATCATGAACAAGGTGGCTTTACTCAGAACGTGGCTGGTTAAATGTTTATAGAATAATATCATTTAATATTTCAGTATATTTGTATAGCTCCTCCCCCCCTCCCGTTCATATTCAATCATATTTATATTGAAATAATATTGCACAACCTTAATGTTAAATAAACCTCTTTTATATAGTGTTCATTACATAACTCTTATCAATAACTTGTTACGCCCCTATATCCCCGTTAAGGATAAATATCAACAAAATATCAAAATCTTAACAAGTGGTTCATATTTTACCACAAATTTCTTTGCGGCAACTAATTATGTGTTGCAACGAAGGACGTGATGTTAGAGTGTAAGTGTGAACTATACCGTGGGCTCACAGTGTCCTATCTAGAATCTTGCATGCATATAGTGGCTTTAATGGTCTGCTCTATATACAGCAATAAACAACGTCCAACGAAGTGAAGTCTCTCAAGTGCGGGAAGGTAATCATTCGCTGTTGATACTATAATCCATTCACGGTTACTTCCAACTTTGCTGAAGCCCCGCAGAAGTTCTACTTCCAAGAAATCCCTCCCCTTCGTGCAAACTAAGCTTATCCAAGGGAAAATTACACCAAAGGGACAACGCACCGTATTCGTGCGCACTCAGTCTAACAATATTTTGCATAAGAACTATTTCTTACTAGGCATTACCAACACACATGTTTTATCACTGTTTTTATTCATATTTATTTTAAATAAAGTATTATAATTATGAATAAAATATATGCAAAATTTCAATTTAACCAAAAATAAGGTACTTATACGTTAACAGAAGTATAAAACGTTTGTGATAAATGGTATGTTGAGGAAATAACCAAACACGTCATACGTGGGGTATTTTTTAAAAGTTAAGATTTAAAAAAATCGCGAAGAAACAGAGAATTTACTATATAGGCCTATTCCTTAGTATCAAAAACACCTGCTGCCAGTAACATGAAACACAACAGTGTCTTATTAGCCCCGATACACGACAGACCGTCATAGCAATAACAGCANGCCCCGATACACGACAGACCGTCATAGCAATAACAGCAAAGTTCCGAACGAAAAATTTGTTTGTTGCAGCGCCTAAAACGATGTATTTATCTGTGAAGGAAAGAGTTAACGGGGAGCTGAACCTAACAGCGGAAGAAATACGAAGGAGCGGAGTCATTTTGAAGAAGGAATGTAAAACCACACGAGAAAACCTCTCTCCNAGTGTTCATTACATAACTCTTATCAATAACTTGTTACGCCCCTATATCTCCGTTAAGGATAAATATCAACAAAATATCAAAATCTTAACAAGTGGTTCATATTTTACCACAAATTTCTTTGCGGCNTAAGGATAAATATCAACAAAATATCAAAATCTTAACAAGTGGTTCATATTTTACCACAAATTTCTTTGCGGCAACAAATTATGTGTTGCAACGAAGGACGCGATGTTAGAGTGTAAGTGTGAACTATACCGTGGGCTCACAGTGTCCTATCTAGAATCTTGCATGAATATAGTGGCTTTAATGGTCTGCTCTGTATACAGCAATAAACAACGTCCAACGAAGTGAAGTCTCTCAAGTGCGGGAAGGTAATCATTCGCTGTTGATACTATAATCCATTCACGGTTACTTCCAACTTTGCTGAAGCCCCGCAGAAGTTCTACTTCCAAGAAATCCCTCCCCTTCGTGCAAACTAAGCTTATCCAAGGGGAAATTACACCAAAGGGACAACGCACCGTATTCGTGCGCACGCAGTCTAACAATATTTTGCATAAGAACTATTTCTTACTAGGCATTACCAACACACATGTTTTATCACTGTTTTATTCATATTTATTTTAAATAAAGTATTATAATTATAAATAAAATATATGCAAAATTTCAATTTAACCAAAAATAAGGTACTTTTACGTTAACAGAAGTATAAAACGTTTATGATAAATGATATATTGAGGAAATAACCAAATTCGTCATACGTGGGGTGATTTTTTAAAAGTTTAGATTTAAAAAAATTGCGAAGAAAGAGCAAACAGACTATATATGCCTATTCCGTAGTCTCATAAACACCTGCTGCCAGTAACATGAAACACAACAGAGTCTTATTGGCCCCGATACACGACAGACCGTCATAGCAATAACAGCAAAGTTCCGAACGAAAAATTTGTTTGTTGCAGCGCCTAAAACGATGTATTTATGTGTGAAGGAAAGAGTTAACGGGGAGCTGAACATAACAGCGGAAGAAATACGAAGGAGCGGAGTCATTTTGAAGAAGGAATGTAAAACCACACGAGAAAACCTCTCTCCNTAACAGCGGAAGAAATACGAAGGAGCGGAGTCATTTTGAAGAAGGAATGTAAAACCACACGAGAAAACCTCTCTCCGTACAGTCGACCTATATCGAAACCCCCTTAATCCAAAATACAGCGTCTTCGAACAAGGTCTTCCATCGCAAATAAGCTGTATTTCAGTGAACGTCGTAAATTATTCTACGAATGAGGAGCCAGGCCAATTTATGATACCATTTCTTAGTATACCGGTAATATTCCAAAGCAGGCATGATGCAACTGATAAAATTCCTCTTTCAGTTGTTTGCCTAGTTCGTGTTTCCCAAATAAGGCAGAATGTACACAGCTGTTAAAAAGGACTGAAACGTAAAATTCTGTATATTTTATATGTTTAGTTTATGTTTTTAGATGTAAATTTTATAATATTGAGCTGGCTTGGGTAGATTTTTCGTATAAAAA
>NQII01000300.1:222239-293391 GCA_002778355.1 Clitarchus hookeri
TGAGTCACGTATTATAAAATCATAAATTAATGAAAACAAACATAAGCTTGCAAAAGCACACATTGAGACAAATATGGGGTTGACCTATTAAGTCATCTCTCCGCATATTGTATTAAGTATACACAAACCAAAGGTACGAATGAAAACTGAAAAATTTTTTTAAAGCACGTGAAAAAAAATATAACGTACACAGAAGTATACTGATTGTTGTGTTGAACGTATTTAACGGAAATATTTATATGGTATTTGAAAAAGGACTTTCAGTTTTAAACAAGCGGATTTTGTAATGTAAGTCAACGGACCAATAAATTATCAAAGTAATTCTACTTTTACAAATACCTCAGTCCGACCAGCTTTTAAACCTTAGTTGTGGATTCGAACTGGGATTTGAATTGATCACCCCAAAGTTTTTTCCGAATCAGCAGCTCATAAATTTTCGTTCCGAGATCAGGGGATTTATTTGGAAGAAGCAAACCCACCAGTTAGAGAGATGAACCCGGAAAGTTCAGTTGTAATATGTTGGTATAAAAATACGAGACATTGAGTTAGAATATTACGTCAGCGTTCATTCGCATATTTTATAAAGTCTCCCAACAAATCATCTTAAAACATGATGATGTAATAATTTGTGGTAACTTCTACTGAAGTCATGCTCTGTAATAAATTATTACATCTCAATTATATACATACACATACCTTTTGTTATAGGCTATTCGCCGTAAAGTGAGCACTTTTTGAGGCCTCCCGACAAGCATTAACAACTAATAAATTTATTTTATTTTAACCTCAGACGTTAACTTTTGAGAGTGGTGAAATGTAAACACTGTGTTTATTAGTTACATAGCAATTTTCATATTAAAAAGTGGTCAAAAGTTATAAATTGAATGAAAGGAAAATTTAGGCAGGGTTTAAAAAAGTACTTACTTTACCGTGAACAGCCTAGAATTAAGCGCAATGCTCACTAAATAAGAAATAAAAGAGCTTCTGTAAGGTGGCAGGGTGGGGGGAGGCGTTACGCGGGATCATGGTTCTCCCAAATATTTGTTACTGGGCATAAATAATTGTTCTCCTCGCCGTAAATACGTGTCTAAGTTTTATTTAAAAAAACTAGAAGCCAAGCAATTACCATTGTTTGATTATTGTATGAAATAAAAACTATTGAAGTTAAAATTCCAGTTAATCAAAAATCATGTAAAGTAGGGAAGTTGATAATCGTTTCTGAAACAACTCATGCCCAAACCCATGTTTATCTATTACAGAACTTATCCGCAACATAGCGTATTTTAAGGAAATAAAAGCGAAGGAAAATAAATTCATTACAACTTATGCTGTTTGTAATACAAAAGAAAACCTAATGCTAAAACTAAATTTAAGTACACACTTCCCCTACCCCAATGCTTTTACATTCATTATGACCAGCATCCGCTAATGCCAATGTTGTTATGGTATACAAATTGCTTTATAGTTGTTTTTCTTGGATAAACATATTCGTACCTGTGGACTAAAAAGTAGATTATATAATTTTAGTGATTTTCACGTGGGACTGCGAGTCTTTAGAGGCAGACATTATTTATTGATTTCTCTGGTGGCTTGCCCACTGACATGTAGGCTTATACGGACAGTTCTCTACGACGTGCTGTATCGGGAAATTGAAACTACGTCCGTCTGCTGATATCTCACTCGACCACAAACCGCAACAGAATAATTCAACCCTGCTCACATGTCAGCTGAAGGTGGACTTGAATATGACGTCTTGGGAAGCACAGGTTGACTGCACTACCAAGTAATATGCTCCAGGAAAAGGACAGAGTGCATATGAGGATTACCCCTGCTGACGATCAATATTCTGGTAAAATATTAATTCCTTGGTAATCTTCTTAGCAGTTGCTCAAGTGAAGCAGTTACATAGGCTATAATCCTTTTTCAGTGCTGTCAATGAAGCTAATTGGCAGGTGACGTAGCTCTTGTTTTTTGTATATAATCTAATATGGAGGATGTTCGCAAGGCATTTCTTGTGAATACAGAATTCAAATTCTAACTGTATCACCTACAGGACTATTCAGCTAAGATGTTCACCCCCATGTATCTTCCAAACCGCTGAAAATATCGAGATTTTGATTTCGAATTCGTAAATGGCACTTTGGGGCTCATAAGACACCATCTATGTCTGTTCCGATCTGTAATTAATTACCGAGATGACGATATCAACTTTGGTTTTTTAATTTTAGGTATTCTCGTTTCTCCCAATAAAATTACATGTTATTAAGCAGCGAGTTCAGTGACGTGATTATTTTGAAAATCTGACGAGTACTTTTAGAGATACAAGGGACTGTTCATAGGTGTGCGCATTTTACTGTAGCTGTGGCGGGATAGGCTGCGTCATGCGCTGGGAGATGTTGCATTGGCGTATACTTTGAAAGAGGCACGATTGTTCGGTGAATTAATTGTAACAAAGCCCTGGACATCGAATTAAACACGCGCTTTATTTAGCCCATCTGTAGTATCAACAACAACACCAACAAACAACCTTTCGCATGCGTTCGATGCCTGTGTTACTGTATCAGTAGCGCGTNTATCAATAGCGCGTGTGTCACCTGTGTACAAACACTCCGCTGGACATACCATGGCAATGGAAACTTCATTTCATACCGTTCGCTAATCAATTACTTTTTTAATTTTTATGTAAAGACAACGGAAGTTTCAAATCTGTGGTACTATTATTTTTATTTATGCTGTCTTGCGACATATAGTTAAAAGTGAAAATTGCTCGCGACGCTGTATAAGTTACAGTACATGCTTTCTAAGTGGGAAGTCTTGAGTTCCAAACCGCGTTTGTGCATGAGTGTGTTGATTTTGGATGTGTGTCATTTAAAGGTACCTAATTACACTTTCCGTTAATAGCCAACCACACATACGATTGGATAATAATACACCATCGTGTTTTACACTATTTTACCTACTTTATCAGAAAGATAAATGTACATAAATTTTTTAAAAACCAAATTAATTGATGTTGCTGAGGTCTTTATGAGAAACACTGCCATCGTGAGTTTCTTGGTATACATCACGTAATAGTCATGTATGTGTATACAAATTTCAGAAATAATCTTAGATGAATTTAACGTATAAGCCACCCGCCCTCAATCTAGTTAGGCGAAATGTATTATAAGTAGGACGCTAAGAAACCCACTTTAAATAATTTAGTTACTGCATAGAAAATAAATTTCATTTAGGCAACTACAATGGGCAAGTTTAGGCTATCACTAGTACGAGATAATATAGCTAAAATAATGCTGAAGTGTTAATACACAAAACGATAAAACAAACNGTATGTGTATACAAATTTCAGAAATAATCTTAGATGAATTTAACGTATAAGCCACCCGCCCTCAATCTAGTTAGGCGAAATGTATTATAAGTAGGACGCTAAGAAACCCACTTTAAATAATTTAGTTACTGCATAGAAAATAAATTTCATTTAGGCAACTACAATGGGCAAGTTTAGGCTATCACTAGTACGAGATAATATAGCTAAAATAATGCTGAAGTGTTAATACACAAAACGATAAAACAAACTTTGCAACTTTCACCCAGCCCTACGTGGAATATGTTTGAAAATAACACCCTGTTTATAAAAAAGGGGAGGAGATTTTATATTTTCATCAAAACATTTTACCTTATTCAGGGTGGAACTGAACTCTACCGACAAACTATGGCAGGTGATTCCTCATAAAAAAAAAATAGGTCGAAAATATGCGTATAGCCTATGTCTATTCCGGAAGGGTGAAAACCACCCTTGGAAGTGTAATTGAAGCTGATGTTATTTTGCTAGTAACACATCCAGAATAAACGACAAATGTCTGAGTTTATGGATACTTTATTATTAAATGACGAAGTACAAAGCACGAAAATATGGGCTCTAATATAAGCCCCCATCAATGGAAAGTAAGGGGTTGGCAGCACATTTGTGCAAATAAAAATGTAACTATATCACTTTGTTTGTTGTTTTCTGTGGATTTTAAATCTACTGCACATGGTGAACAAAAATTTTGTCTTGTGTTTCTAAGCTAAATGCCACCGTTTTCGATAAATTAATTAATAATTTTTCCGACAGTGAATCTCAACGTCTGGCACATAGCAACACATTTGATGTTCGTGCATGATGTTGCTGTTTTAAATGACACCGTGTAATGTTGGAACCATGTAATGTTGGAACAAGTCGTGTTTCATGTGTTATCCATACCTACCACAACAAACAATCACTGATATGCAAGTAGGACCCGTGGTGGTGCAGTGGCCAGACTGCTCGCCTCCCACCACGACGAATCGGACTCGATTCCCGGTGGGGTCGACACGAATATTCGTATCTGGGAAACGTGGCAGGCGTTTCCATTGGTCGGTGGGTTGTTTTAGGGGCACACCCATTTCACCAACATGTAATTTCGCCATTGCTCCATCTCTACTATGTGACTTTCATTGGCATGAATTAATTTCTCGAAAACGGCGGCAGTTAGTTTAAAAACACAAGACAAAATTTGTGATCACAATGTACGGTAGATTACAAATCCACAGGAAACAACAAACATAGTAATACATTAAAAATTTTATTTGCAAAAATGTGCTGCCAATTTATATTGGAGCCCATACTTTCGTGCTTTATACTTCGTCATTTAATAATGCAGTAATCAGAAACTCAGATATGCATCGTTCATTCTGGCTGTGTNTTTCGTGCTTTATACTTCGTCATTTAATAATGCAGTAATCAGAAACTCAGATATGCATCGTTCATTCTGGCTGTGTTGCTAGCAAAAAAAAACATCTGCTTCAACTAAACTTTAGAGGGCAGTTTTCACCCCTTCGGCATAGACTTAGGCTACATGTCGTGTATATATTTTCTACCTATTGTCCTGATGAGGAATCATATGACGAAAATCACATGTCATCGTCGAAAGACAATAGTTTCACACACAAGGAAGTGTCGGATTGCGATGCTATTCGGAAGGAAGGCAAGTCACCAAGAACAAGAAATGGGTACAAATTGAGACTGGTGTGAGCAATAATATTTGCGTTATACATGCGTGTCTCAGTGTGACTTCGGGCCACCCCGGACACATCCCGCCAGACGTCGCGGCATGGAGTTGTAGAGGTCCCTAATAGTGCCCTGCGATAATCCATCACATGCAGCTTGAATATTCGCTCGCAGTTCGTGCAGATTTTGCGGTAGGGGCGGAGTCGCGATAGAGCTGCCAACAGTATCCCACACATTTTCGATTGGGGATAGGTCTGGTGATGCAGCTGGCCATAACAGATTATCAATGGCATCAAGGCAAGCTCTTGAGACGAGAGTTGTCCTTTTGGAATAGAATACTAGCGTGGGCGTTCACAAGTGGCAGGACTACTGGATGCAGGATCTCATGAACATATCATTGGGCTGTCAAATTTCCTATGATGAAGCACAACGGTGATTGGTCATTGTACGTCATTTCACCTCACTCTATGACACCAAGCCGTCTGGACGTGTGATAACAAACCGTTCATATAGGCGCTGCCCACTTTGCCTCCACACATGGATGTGTTGGTCGTGGTCACCAAGGCAAAAACGGGACTCCTCACTGAAGATTACCCGCTGCCATGCTGCATGGTCCCATGACAGTCGGACACAACACCATTTNAAAAACGGGACTCCTCACTGAAGATTACCCGCTGCCATGCTGCATGGTCCCATGACAGTCGGACACAACACCATTGCAGCCTGTGGCGACGTTGATGGGGTGTTAAGGGCAGTCGTAACCATAGACTAAAGATGAGGTAGACCTATATCGCTGGCTGCGCGCAACCAATCTCCGTGTCCCAACATTGAATTACTTTTCTGCCAACGCGTTTAGCGAAAACAGCATGGTTTAGATTTTAGGTTAGAAAACTGATTTGTACACAAATGCCTTGTGATGTATGTANCGTTTAGCGAAAACAGCATGGTTTAGATTTTAGGTTAGAAAACTGATTTGTACACAAATGCCTTGTGATGTATGTATACTTTCTCTGACCAATTTGTAATGCAGTTTGATTAAATTCGAATTAGTAAAAGTAATTTACTCAATAATAGTGCCTCTCATTAAACAATGAAAACATAAACACAAACAGTTTCAACACTGTTGACCATGTGACTTTGACAGTTGTGTTCCTTAGGGGTAGGTCAATTTTGGGTACATACGCTGAAGACGAATAAGTCTATGGTCGTAACGGTCCGTGTGCATGCAGTCCTGTGCCGTGCAGTCCTGTGCCGTGCAGCCATCTGCCAAGAATACTGGTAGCCACAGGATGCTGTAGGGTGCTCGCTGAACGTCCGCAACTGTGTTGGTTGGGGCACTCCGCGCATGTCGGACAGTCGGTCAGTTCTCCCTCTGTGTGGTTCATGGCGATCTCTCAGATACCGCGTGAAGTGTGCGCGTGCCTCCTCCTCTCCACTGGCGCCAACAGCGTGCTATGGTAATATCCGCACTTAAGGTACAGCTCGAAATACGGCAAAATGACCTTCCCGCTTTCCGCAGTCCTACGATGCGACCCCTCCCGAACGCGAGGCATGATGCATTCTGAATGGGCGCTACCGGAGTGCATAGCAAGACGATCTCTTACTGTATACAGCCCGGCAGGTACAGTGACATGGCCCGCCCTTGCTGACATTCACTCTCGCGGCCGAGTGTTAAACGTGAATCATCTGCATCTCTCGCATTTTCAAACCTACCTACCACGCTTCATTTCTGTAGGTTGCTTCCTCGTGGGTGCAACAACTTTTTTGACGAGTGTATATTTTTAAGCACTAAGTAAGTATTTATGCAACTGAAAAATTTAACTAAATCGTATAAAAGATATTTGTTGTTCGGCGTAGCAAGTCATTAAGCTGCCGTGTGAGCACACGAGGTCATGAACGCGACGCACTTCACGTGTGATGTTTCTGGAAAGGAACGCGGCTCCTGCGGGAGGTTAGTTTTAAAAATTAGGTTAACGGCCTCTCCCCCTGCCACCTTTCCTGGGTTGGCGTGCATGCGGCGGTGACGGAGCTCGGAGCAGGGTACTGAATATTTCGCAAGGCGCGCCGGCTGGGTATAGCGCCAGCCCGGGCCTCCCGGCGAGGGAGAATGGAGCATTCGCGTTACGTCACAGATTCCCAGGCACGGTCTCTCTTGGGCACTTTGCCTGCAAAATGTATGATATGTCCCCATATAAAATTTCCAGCATACACGGGTGCAGATCTTGCTGAGAGTCGCAGAGAACACAGGCATAAAGAAACCCACAAAGACAAAAAAAATTAGATGTTGGCAATGGAAATTATTTTCTGTAATCACGGTTCGAAGGGGGAGGGAGGGGTATGTGGGCTTGAGGCCCTCTTCTCATCGGATCTGTAGTTAAGATTAGATAAAATAATAGTAGAGGGATTATGGGGACTTTGGCACATCGGGACCTGGGACCAAAGTGTCGGAGATGTTCGTGCTGTCATTCCGGTCGGCCGGTGGCCATAATGGGTCCAAGTGACCTTGACATTTGGCCCTGAACCTGGTANGTTCGTGCTGTCATTCCGGTCGGCCGGTGGCCATAATGGGTCCAAGTGACCTTGACATTTGGCCCTGAACCTGGTAACCTTAAACCACAAAATTCCAAAAAAATAAAAAAAATAAAAATCCGGAAAATTTAAAAAAATATATATTAAAAGTATTTAAAACTTATTTAAATTATTAGAACGTTAATTTAAAAAAATTAAATTTATGGAGGTCCCCTATCCTCCACACATACTCATTCCACTATAATGGTAGGTGCAGTACACCATCTTGGCAGGCGTCACAGCCACCGTCCGCCATTTTGGTTGGTGCAGTCCGCAATATTGGTAGATGCAATCCACCATCTTGGTAGGCGTCACAGCCACCGTCCGCCGTCATGGTAGGTGAAGCCGTCCACCATTTTGGTCGGTACAATCCCCCATTTCGGTAGGTGCAGTCGTCCGCCATCCCGGTAGATGCAGTACGCCATCTTTGCAGGTGTCACAGCCACCGTACGCCATCTTGGTTGTTTTTGTTTCTCATTTCTTTATACATTACTGGAGTTTATCTCTCACCTTCATTAGACCGCCATCTTAGTTTTTTCGTTTGTCATTTGTTTATACATTGGTGGTACTGTTCCCAGTACCGGGCCCAGCAGACGAATGACCTCCTCCACTCCCCCCTTCCAATATGTTTAATTGGCAAATTGCCCTACCCCCTTCCAATATATTTAATTGACCCGCCAATGTTTCTCANTATCTTGGTTGTTTTTGTTTCTCATTTCTTTATACATTACTGGAGTTTATCTCTCACCTTCATTAGACCGCCATCTTAGTTTTTTCGTTTGTCATTTGTTTATACATTGGTGGTACTGTTCCCAGTACCGGGCCCAGCAGACGAATGACCTCCTCCACTTCCCCCTTCCAATATGTTTAATTGGCAAATTGCCCTACCCCCTTCCAATATATTTAATTGACCCGCCAATGTTTCTCATTGGCTAATTACTCGGGTGTTTTCGGAAACCTTCATTCGACCAATTAGTCGGTTCCCCTCCACCCCCTTCCAATATATTTAATTACTCCTCCTATGTTTCTCTTTGGCTAATTGCCCCACACCCTTCCAATGCAGTTAATTTCTCCGCCAATGTTTCTCATTGGTTGATTTCTCGTGCGTTTTCGGAAACCATCGATCGTCCAATTAGAAGCGCTCGCTTGAACTCTACCCCTGTTTATTATTGGCTAATTGCCCCACTCCCATCACCCCCTCCAAAAATTATTCACCTTCGTTCGACCAATTAGTCGGCAAGCCTCCACCTCCACCCCTGATTCTCATTGGCTAACCACATCAAGTGACAATTTCATGGATTGGCTAATTGCTCTTGCGTTTTCGGAAACCTTCGTGCCAACCAATCGACGGCCTACTTTAATCGTGAGTGCGGACTATTTTTTCCCTTTTAAAAATTCTTTATAAGACGCACCCTAGGCCTCCTCGGGAAATCAGTCATTTTTCTCGCTCTTAGAAATGTACGCGTGTTGTCCGAGTGACCATAAAATCCTTTTGGCCATTTTGGCATTTGGAAGGGTGTGCTCGCTTAGTGCCTTGGAAAAACTGGACGAGTTACCATACCTGCCGAAAGAATTTCTCCTGGTCTACACACATTACGAAATTTCGACCGTATTTGAGGGCCTACCTGCAGCAGGACGAAGACATACGGGACTGCCTCCCGCACAAGGCGTGTTTCGAGAACTGCACCATCTCCAAGACTTAGCTGTAATTGTAAGAGACAAGCACTTGGGGGAATCACTTGCATGATTGCTTGACCAGTACTAACTACTTTTAAGTCATTTCGTCTTTCATTGGCAAGCACTTCAAGGAAAAACTTAAGGAATGGAGGCAGAGCATCTAATTAAGGACTCTAATTCAGAAGATATTGGGTAAAATCCTAGATCCTGAGTTACAGACTTACGTGCACTTCTAATTACCCTCGCAGAAGTTTCTATGATCGCACATTTTTCATCATGATGATTCGTACTCTATGTGTGCTGGAACTTAACCAAAATATCACTCACATTTTTATGGAGGCTACCAACAGTTTAGTTCCGTGCTTTCTCAAGAAAACCCGCACCACGAAAATGCTCAGAGATTCTGTAATAAACTTTTCTGAATATACTTCTAAGTTTTCTTGTAAATGTCTTTTCATCATGGCCTGTATTTCTTTAATAGTATTAGTCTGTTCTTCAACCATTTCAAACTCTTCCATAGCATTGAGGAAAGAAGGATTCCTCTCTCCATCACGTGGGCGGTCTTTCTTTACAGACAGTTGATTTGTAGCACACGGACTACATGTTCTTTGGAAAACTATAGTAATTTCTCAGAAAGTCCGGAAATTAGCATCGCGATAAATAGCATAGGTGGAAATAAAAGATCATTAACACACATTATACGTCCAAGTACATACCTAGCCCATTTATCGTATTTTATTACTTTGCATATACTTTTCACAATTTTATCAAACTTTTCAGCATCTGCTTTAACATAATGTGTTTCTCTTATGAGATCATTAATGAATGCTTTCTGTCCACAACAAGAACAGTTCTCGCAATAATTTAATTGTGTATCTGACGAGTGCATTTTTTTTGGAGTGCCTGGAAAAGGCTCTTTTAACTCTGTTTGTAATGTTTCCTTTAACTGAGCTATGCGTCTCTCATCTGTTAAATCTCTTCGGCAATCAGAATGCTCATACTGCCCTTTAGATTAACTAAGTGCGACACCCCTATTACACGATGCTGATTTTATACTTATTATAACCTTTTTTGTTAACTTTGCAATTTCTTTAGATTTAATACGTTCCTCACAAAATACATACCAATCATTGTTTAATACATCCATGTCGTTTCTTTTAATACCGTTCCTTAACTAAACTGCAAGCACAGCGTTTCACGAATGCCGTGGCATACTCCAGCTGTTTACCAATAATGATTATGATTACATTATGAACACTATTAACTGTCAGTCTCCATTATCCTTCGCGAAAGTTAAACAAATGTTATAAATGTGATCCATATAGTAAGCTCGTTGCAATCCGCCATAAAGAAATGTCCTACGTGAGACAGGACACGAGTCTAGAGCACTACTGCAACACGCCAACACGAAATCCAGGACTAATACTGCAGACAGTGTTACAATACTAGTCTAGGACCTGTCTCCTCGCTGCAAGGTCCGTGGCTGCAAGTCTGTTTTCTTGATGATGGTGCCCTGCTTCTTTTCTGAGAAAAAAATAAACCATGAAATATGAAAGTATGTTAGTAATGCCACTTATTAAACCCAAAACAACGCTTGAGGCAACGCTGTATAGATAGACAGTCCTATGCCCACGTTCCGCATTATTTTGGGGATAGTTTATTGAGTTCTTCAATGCTAATTGGCTCGGGTGACTGTCGCCCCCACCACTGGAGTTAGCCTGAACAGAGTAAGACATACAGAAAACGGAAAACCATTAAAGGGCATTGGGGAAGGAATCAGGTCACGGCAGTCACCTGTAGTGATTTCCACAGACCATGTAAAGCCAAATTCAGGATGGCAGAATCAAGAATTCAACATGGATCCTCTTGAGTGTGAGTACTGTGTTTTACGACTTTACTAATTTGATCGGTCTTACATGCTGACAAAGGTAATTTATTGACAAATAACAATTCAAATGTTACATTTGTGTGCGGTTAGTTAAACACTTTTATTCGTTTTTAAAATGTTTTCCGAGACTAATCCCGGGAAAATAAATAGAAGTAATTGATTGAGTTTGGAGAATTTTGGATATATTACAGGAAATTTTGTGTACTTTAAATTTTTGTCGTGATATTTTTGTCGTAAGATACGAAGTTATTTAAATATAAATTTAAGCTTTTCCAAGGACAAATTTTTGGGAAAATAAAAGTTATGGGCGTATTTTGTAAATATTGGATATGTTATATTAAATTTTGTGTTCTTTAATTTTATCTTGGAATTTTTGGTCATACGACACACCGTTCTCGAATTATTCATCTTTGAAATATTTTTTCGGCACAAATTCCAGAAAAATAAATAAGTCAGGGATGGATATTTAGTCATTTTAAATATGTAACAGGAAACTTTGTATTCTTTAATTTTTGTCATCCAACTTTTTGTTGTAAGATGCACTGTCTTTGACTTATTAATTTTTTCAACGTTTTCCGGGACAAATCCCGGGAAAACATCAAGAAACGTTAAGTGGATTTCGGTGAATTATGGATATGTTAATCTACGAATTTTTCTACGAATTTTGATTTAAAAACCTTTTGTCCATAAATCTACCACATTTTCCCCCCATAAAATGACTGGATTATAAAAGACAATAGTATAATATACAAGCAATAATTAAACGAAAATCTATAGTTTAACAATGGTTCGTTAGTAAAATTATTTTACTACTGTAACTGTGGGTACTACTTCTCTGTCAGAATAACAATTTAAGACGTTCCAACAAAATCTAAAATGAAATTATAACGGGCATTCCTGCAAATTAAATAATCTTTACGTTTAAACATGTTTATTAATTTCCATTTTATGAAAATGCCGACGTTAAGATTGAAGGTAAGATTTTCTGCCCAGCAACAAAATATCTTTGAAGGGGGAGGGGGAGGAGACAGATTTGTACCATCCTATTTTCATGTTTAAAACAATTTTTCACCTTCATTCCTCTTACTTCATAGCAATGTTTTCAAACGTTTTTGAAGTTATTTTCATCTTCATGTAGTAATTTTATTTAGTATCGTTTTCGCAAAATGTACTGAAAAATTATCCTCATAAATTACCAAAAGCCTACCAAGACTGGCATGAACTTGCTCAACTATCGACCAAGACAATTAAAGATTAGTAAAACCAGAGACACAGCAATTACATTCCGTTTTAAAGCGATTATTGTACGTAGTACGATTTCGTTGACATTACGGATTGGCATTTTGAGGAAGAACTGACAATATTTACAGAAACGATCATGGAAAACGTTTACAGCTAACTATACACATAGCTAAATTTTACTTTGAAGGCCGAGCATCTGCTTACAATATCTTTTCAAGAAGCACATATTCATCATTGGAGTGAAACTAAGCAAAATTAAATTATAGGTTTTAAATGGTCAAAGATTCAGAATAACGTATTGCATGAAGATCAAAAAGCCACGTACTACTCATTCACTAATATTGGACTGTGCACCTGAGGTTAGTTACAGAGAACAAATGAGTATGATAGTACCATTTGTTGAGGTTAAACAAGGGGAGTGTTGAGTCATTCCAGACAATTTTGTTGGGTTTGCACCTTTGAGCCGTTATTCAAATAAAGGAATCTCAGAATTTTGCTTGGCACGCTTGCCAAATTAAAAACTCCTTCGGGAAACATGATAGGTCCCGAACATGCCGATGGTTAAAAAAATTAAGGGAGAAAATGTGGAAGAAAGTAAACTTCATGTGCTGAACTCATGTGCCTTCTTTGTTCCTTGTGGTGGTCACTCTTTGAATCTTGTAAATAAATAATGCAGTTCGTTCAAGCACAAGCAGTAAATTGATTTCACACTTTACAAGATACCTACAACATTTTTCTGCGCCAACACACGCATAGATGGGATATTTTTAAAACAGAAAAAGTCTTTAAAAGTAAATATTACTGAGTTACGCCAAGTGGGAAAGAAGGATTGATGCACTACTCCCTCCAAGATACAACATTTAAAACATGTATAACATTTTATATTAAGATAGTGAGAATCGTATAATGGATTCTTTTGAGAGAAAAACTAAAGCAGATATCGCCAAAAGGCTGCTAAGTTTAAACTTTTCCTGCTGATATTTAGTATCTTGGTAACAATTTTATACAGAATAAATCTTCTAAGTACACAGTTACAGCAAATTACCCCCACCCAGAAAATTACCCCCACCCCCTCCTCTTTTTAAACACACACGCACACACACGAGATGGCGCAGTGGCAACACAATGGACTTCCATTCAGAAAGTTAACTGTTTCGATTCTTGGCCAGACAATACTTATTTCCTTTATGACGATACCACTTCAGACAAACGCCGGAATTGTTCCTTGATACTTGCAATGGCCAATTCCGTCTTTGCTCCTGAATGACCCACGAACGAGTTTCTTCGTTAACGACCCCTGTGTCGACGAGACATTCAACATGCACAAAAAAGTAAGTTTGTAAACATGTTAACGTAATTTTTCAAATGTATCGGGTAACGGTAAAAAACCAAATTTATTATTGTGACTTACAGGTGTTACCACCACTTGAAAACATTATATTCCAACGTGACAGGGTAATATAATTTTTTTTTTTTGTGTTGGTCGTGGCACATAGGAGACATGTCTCACTAGGCGCATCCTAACTTCAAATTTTACTGTCTTTATCTGGAACCTTCTCTTTTCATTAATCCAATAATTACTCACGTGATGTAACATCTACATTCTTAGCAGTAAGGTCTGGCCTTTGCGATATAGTCAAATTGCTTAAACTTCTTTGAGATTTACTTTGGCTAGTATTGTGGATGGCTGGCTTCTAAGCAGTCGTCACGGAAGAAAGTAAATTGCGCAGTATTTCGCCTGTTTGGAGTGCCTTTAATTATTACCAGTCACAGTTTTGTCCCTCACATGTTTATCTATAAGTGAAAGTTGAAGAGAATGTACTTTTCTTTGTTGAATCATTGTGTTGCAAGATTCTACGCCATTATATATCATTGGGGTACATCTTCTATTTAATTACAGATTTCCTTCTCTAGGCCTATATATGTTCCCTGATTTTATAAATTTTCAGGGCTCATAGCAGAAAACAACTAATTTTAGTTCTTAGTCGAAAGCAAAAAAAAATTTGATTTTAACATTTTAACATAATCATGGTTCCTAATGACACGGCTAATGCAGTGGAAGTAACAGGCTCGCCCTGGTGAGGATGCATAAAAAATTATTTTGAAGTTATTTTAAAATAAATGATAGAGAAAATACTTTCAAATATTTTGTGTCCAATATGGGGACACCGAAATAAAGTCTCTATGTTACTATGGCTGAAGGAAGCTTGTGAACAACTCTTCAGAATCTAGCCCGACGTACAATGCATTGCAAAGCAATGTTCCTGTTATTTATTTGAAAACCACGATGGGAAGCAGGAATAATAGTGACTGGTTTGTAACAGGCGTCTCACTGTTGCATCGCACACCTCCATCCACACATGCATCCAGAGCGGTTAAGTCATAACGGAAACCGACACGGACGGGAGAAAATATGTCAGCCATCGCACAACACCCACTGAATAACGACCCTATGTTTGTTACTACGAGTATGTTTGAAAGGATGGGAGCAGGAAAGGTTGAAATAGCCGCTGGTCAGTGCAAATACGGTCGGAGTTAAAAGTAGAGATGTGGCAATCAGCGTAGATCAAGCCAGATAAAAGTTGAACATGAATTCGTCGTGATTACAGCCGGCGCGTCAGGCAGAACTCGCAAAAATGCCTCGCGAGGAATTAGAAGCTGACTGCTTTGAAAGGCAGGCATAGATAGCAGCGTATTCCGCGCAGACGCAGTAACGAAGTTATTAAATGAAGTCGTTCCGAGAACTGACCAAGCGGATATCCCTGAAGCCACCGGCGCACGCCAAAGAGAATATTCAAGAGGAGAGGAGTGTATGCTCGTGCAGTACAACGCGACGTCTGGCCTGAACAGATTAACAGCCTACGTCCTGCGCCAAACTAGTGCTGCTTCTAGAGAACGGATGTGCTCGCCACTTGTTTAGAGCTTGCTGTTTGTGTTTTCTCATTATATTGCTGCTAAGGAATACAACTTAATATCGAATACATTAGACCTATACAAATACTTAGTCTTCTTGTCGTAAAGTAAAGAATTTTAAAATTGTGTTCTTTCAAATGGAGATGTCCAGAGGGTATTTGTAGAAGCGTATAATTTTTTTGTCAAAACCTTAATACATAATATTGCCTTTTAAAATTATATTTCTAAACTATTCTTTGGGTTTTTTTTTCATTTTAATAATAATTAAAAATTCGCAATTTTTTAAATCTAAATTATTTGTTTTAAAAAAGTTTCCGTTTTTATTTTTAATGTTTCAAATATGTTACAAAACTAATTTTTATCGGAAACTTGCCCATTTTAAACTAATAAACTTTGATGGAATTAGTAAATATTGTTTGAATAGTTTGTATTTTTAAAGCAATTAATCACTTCATTTTTGAGTCATAATAATTTTTGTCACATATACGCAGTCTCCACGAGGCCGGATAATCATACCTGAGATTTGCGCGCGATGTTAGACGAGAAGTGTCAGCAATGTCTCGACGCGACGTTCGTGTAGCTGGTCAGAGAAAGGTGCACACACCCACGCGCCTGGTTCCGGACAATGGCGACAAGCAGATGCACGACGACACCGGCGCCCGCAGGAAGATTAGAGGCGACGTCGACAAGCAGATGCACGACGACACCGGCGCCCGCAGGAAGATTAGAGGCGACGTCGCTCCAAAGGTGACTGCTACGACCATCCGCAAACATTCGCTTGAAGCTAAGGCAGACTCAACACACCCATCAGCACAGCGCAGCACTGGTGTTGAGAAAGGAGCGCGTGGAGGAACGAACGACAAAGCTTCGTGTTTCTACCTCGACAACAGCGACGCTCCTTCAAGCGACGACTCACGAGATCAGCGCCTGGGATCACGGCGTGAGGAGCCGTAACCTATAATGTCAATCTCTGGTGTTTGTACAAGCAAAATTGAAAAGCGATGCGATGGTATATCCAGAACACTGTCCAAACGTCTGCTGCTATTCCTGCATACATGAATATATCTGCAGTATTAGATGCCTGCCTACATGCTGCTCCTGCAACCCTATGCACTCTCTAAAGTTGTAGTCAAATTTTCTAGCCAACAGAAATCTCCAGACCTGACCTTATTCAGCGCATATGGGAATGTCTTTCCCAATGCGCAATCAGTTAGGAAGTGTATTGAACTCCATTTTGCGGGGTCCTGCGATCGTTTCCATGAGAGATTTACAGCATGTATAACTGCTAGGGCAGGGTGCACAATATTTTAACACGGTCTGCAGACTCTGTACACACGAGTATGGCTTCGTGTGTAATATACTGTACATAACCGTTATGTACGGTACGTTAAAGGCTGTTCAGGAGAAAATAAGCACTTTCAAAACCAACCTTTGAAAAATGTCACTGCCCTTACCTGAATATGTTTTAACGGGCACACTGACCGGCACGCACCCAGTTAAGTTGGTAACGAAGGAGAGAAAAGCAGTTCCACGTCTTAACGCTGAAGTTAAAGTGCTAGGTTGAATATTTGTGAATGTTGAAACGATTTATTTGCTTTCAGGTTGTTCAACGCATAATACGTGTAAAATTTAGCACACTTGTGAAATATTTACTTTTTAAAAAATAATATTACAGTTTTACTTTGCCGATGCATTAATAAAGTGATCAGGCTCATGGCGATGTTAATTTTATATGTGGTGGAATAATACACAATGCGCACACAAGTAGATCTTAGGCAATGCTGTCAAAATCGCTCCGTTTATCGTGAATAGCCTTTACCTATAGTGTACGAATGTCAATAAAATGTTCTTCTCCTCAGATAAGAGCTCCGTGGTGTTTTATTTTTCCGACAGTATGTATGACATGGAAATATAACATTTTTAAACTTGTAATAATAACAACAACCCATGTGGAAGTACTCCATATGTAGCATATGAAACGCAGTCAACTCTGAAGTCATGCGTCATAATATCACTATTCTTGTGAGCCCACTTAATCTCAATTATGACAATACCATTTATCTCCGCATTTCTAAATCCCGAGCCTTACACTTCCAGGTGGCCCCGAAGATTTCATTGGGACTCTGGCCTCTTATGCATAATTCGCCTCATCTCTTATGATAGTGTTACGAGTGCCATTTTGCAACTTCACCTATTAAAATGTCGTTATGAGATCAAATAGCGTAAGTTCATTCATATACAGTTATATATTATTTACGTACTTTTACATCACAGTAATTGCAAGATTACTGAACTGGCGATTACATAGGGATGCTGAAGAGAGACTCAAAGAATATATTCATGTTTTGATCACCGAAAATTATTTACCTTATACGGCTTTGTTGTACTTCTGTATTAAGGCTATTTCTTAAAAAACGGGTCGTTTTATGTTCGGCGGAACGGCATTATCGAAAATGAAAGTAATGTTGTAATTTTGTTTTCAGATGCCATAGTTTCCTTTTGATATCAATTCATAGACAAGACTGTCCAGACTGGAGGTAGTCAATCGTCAACTCATCATTAACAGTTGTCCATGAGCTCAGTTTTGGCCTTGTGATTCACGAGCAAAATCTTCTTTTGTGCTGATATTGGTCCTCTGACGTCTCTGTTTCTACCTTGCTTTCCGAGAAAAGGAGAAGTCTTCAGCCATCTCAGGTTCATTGGTTTCCTTCCAATAATGCTAATACCATACTTTACTGTGAGCATTATGTATACCTTCAGCTGAAACAAAATATATAAATTTAGACTGCACTGAATTTTGCTACAGCCTTTTCCCAACATAAAAGGTAGGTTCGCAGTGTTATATACTTGTTGCTTTGCATAGCTTCCCTTGCCCCGTCCCACTCGAGCAAGCGAATCAGTGTGCCAAGAGCGAGCGGTAACGATAAGAGTTCTCGGAGATTTACAAAGACGAGTCGCCGCGTGTGCAGCGATAAGCCTATCGGGACTCGTGCGCTCCCGTCCTTGAGCGGATTGAATTTCTGGGGTTATCATTGCAAGAATTTTCTGGTCATTGCCCTAGCCTCTCTCAGTGAGACTCGGGGTGCGAGGAACCTTCTAGATCGGACCAGAGAGACTACTTAAGCTGCGACGGGCTTCCGAGCCAACAATTTAGAGTTTGGAGAGTTGTACGACCTTAAGCGCCAGGTGTGCAAAGATAGCGAAGCAACGATCCGAGCAAAGCGATGAGTGGCGGCGAGAGTACCAACGAGAGTGGAGTCTGCGGACTGCGAGCATCGGTACAGTGGAGAATGAGACTGACGAGCGGGACTATTGAACTGGATGCGTGAGTGACAGACATTAGGAGACAGATTGAACATATGTAAATGAGTGTGAGTTAACTGTAACCAATATAGAGACAGTTATAAGGACTTTAATTAAAATTGAGATAGACGTTAAATATTGCGCTCATTGAGAATAACAAGAGTAACAGAAGAAATAGGTAGTTTAATGCTGTAAATAATAGCGGTGTGGATATTTATAGCAGTATACATAAATTTTGAAGATCAAATTTAGTTTTTCTATTGTTATAAAGACCTCCAACCCACACGAACTCGGGTATGCCCCTCTAACGTCTTGAAACAGTACTGAAGGTGCCGAAGTTGCAGTCAAAAAACAAGACACTGTACTCCAGTTCACACGGTAACTGTGCATAGAGTTGAGTTGAAAGGTTCGGGTCGGCGCTTATCGTCGAAGTCTTGGGTGCCGGTGAAAGTTAAGTGAGGCGAAGAAGGAGCAGCAGCGGAATGCAAGTGTAGGAGTAACGGGAGAGCCCCGAGAACACCCGCTGGCCAACGGCAAAGTTCGCCACATTCCGCACTAACGAGAACCCATCGAGACTGTTACGTTGAGGCGAGTAGCCTGACTGCTACATCGCCGCGTACCCCGACTGTGCGCAGAAGTGAAGAATATGTGTGCGCCGACATCGTTGTTATCACACCTACCTCCCTGCCTCAAAGGAGTAATAAAACGTTGAGGCGGGTGGGCGGGCGCCCAGCACCAGCAGATCCCCTGTGCGGCGGCTTCGTCACGTGATGCGCAGTAATTACGCGCTAAGCCCGTCATAAACTATTACTGCCTGCTCCGCCTCCCCGGGTCTTCTCGCCTCGCGCTGCCGAGCTCCAGCATCCAGGCCACGCGGCATGTGCACGCACGTTGCAGGATACTCACTCTGGAACGCAATATGGGGCGAAATTAACGACTGTATTTTACATGAATGCGTTCATAGTCATTCCACTCATTTGCTCATTTTCATTTGCCTAGTTTACATATGAGCAAGTAGCGGTAAGATTTGAAATATAAGCTCTGGGGTATGACAAAATGTTCAATAAATATTTGGTGCACAACTGACATCAAAATGATTGAGTAAACAAGAAGCAAATAACTGACTTTAAGAGATGCAATAAAATGTAAAATACTGCAAAAGGTTGGCAGAACAACTCCTTTGCCTTACGAATTTTGTAGCTTGGTAAACGAAATATTACTAATGGTTCGAAATGGTTTATACCTAGTCGTATTAAGTGTGGCATCAGTATATGGCAAAGGTGCAAGCTATTGCTGCAATCTGTTTTATATACGAGTATACAACCGAACCACTCAGCACGCCATTTATACTGAAGAAGAGTTTTCATATAACACGGCTGAGTTTAGTTTTACTGGATTTATTAAAACCGTTCAACTAATGCCGCAGCTATCGAATATACACAAAAAAAATTCGCTGTATGACCTCGGGATATTTCTTAAGAGACGTCTTTTAGCACATCACGTTCTAAAATATTGGTCATTCATGAAAAATTGAAAACGGAGCCTTCTGTTGTAACGAAAGCTACAACAACACGAAACTCTTGTAGGTAATCTTCAGTTTTTAATAATAGGATCCGCAGTGCGCTGAATCTTAACAGTGTATTATCATAAGTACGAGTAAAAATTGAAAATTATTAGCACACATTCAAAATTATAATTTTCATTAAAATTAACAGTTAATCCGTTTAATGGACTATACGAGTCACTGATGCTCTCAAAACCAACAAACAATGCATGTATGCATGCAGATGAAACAAAATGTATGTGCTATGACACTTGTGCTGAAGCATGGTTCAACTTCGACGTGCTGCAGATCCTATTATTCAAAACTGGAAATCGTACACAAGAGTTTCGTGTCACTGTTACTTGTGTTACCGAAGAACGTTTATCTTTCTCACTATCACATATCAATATTTTAAAGCGTGGTATGCTGGAATACGTATTTTGATCAACAATCTCAAGGTTTAACTGTCGAGTTATTCGAGAATTCTCTACAGTTGCCACGTAAGCTAAGTGATCTTCATAAATTCAACTAGTTATAATTTAGTTCTTCCTTTGAATAGTTATTTTATGTGTTTGTTATTCAGTGGGACTATCATAGCTCTAATTATTTTTAGAAATAGTGTTTTTAAGTTTTATAGTACGTAAGATGACACGTATATATGTAAAACGGCAAGTTGCTGAATATTTCGTGTGTAAATAATGGCTGATAAACAAGATAACAGTGTGACTGTAAACACTTAAGACTGGTATGACATTTGGATGCCACAGCAGCTTTGCTGGCAACGCTGACACAAACGAAACACTGAACTTATTGTTGCATCTAACACTTGGCAACGTTGCCAGTTCGGTTGCTAAGACAAATGGTCCAGTGGCATCGCTACACGACCGGCGGCGCTGCTAGTGGAATACGTGAAATGCATTCAGGTGTCTCACATTCCGATGCCAGCAGCTCTGCTACTGCCAGTTATTTCTGTACGCATTCCCGAGATTCCTTCGCTGTGTGTGGTTCCGCGAAATGGATAACTTTAAATCGGAGAAGTTTATTGTATAAATACACAACCGACGTACGATTTGGGACGCAGGCTAAAGATGAGGTAGACAGCTTATTCGTCTTCTGCGCATATACCTAACATTGATTTACACCGAAGGAACACAACTGTCAAAGTCACATGGTCAACAGTGTTTAAAGTGTTTTTTTACATTTTAATTTTTAAATGACAAGCACTATTATATGAATAAAACACACCTGTTATATTAAATGTAGGTATATACCTCCATAACTTAATTTTCAGAGTCAATAATTAAAAACCAAGGTTGTCAAGGCACAGGGATCATCTTAACAGTTATTTATAAATCCAACTTATTTTCCTTACCCAATAAGTTTCACATCTGTAACCAAAATCAAAGATTTCCTCACTACTTAATAACTTCAGCTCCACGTGGAATAATACAGATATAGTCAATTCACGGTTACTTCCAATTTTTCTGAAGTCCTGCTAAAAATCTACGTTAAGGATATCCCTCCTCCTCATGCAAACAAAGATTAACTACGTCTAGAAACCGATTTTGTTCAAATAAACTTTATTGTCATTTATGCATTATACACAAGCTCTACGTGGTCAAGAACATACAAATTTCCAATAATACCAATTAGCTTCCTACCAGAGACAGCTTCCTTAGGGATAACGTCCGACATGCCACGAAAACAATATCGCACCAGAAGATCTTATTATCCACGTATAGTGTACCGTAATATTGTAAGTGTGAACTATGATGTTGATAAGGATGATGATTCATAGTGTCGCAAGGTCGTCAGTGTAGAAGATAAGGAAAAACAAAAGGAAGTGATACCGCACCCTAAAGGTGGCGCGTAGGGCTGGCGTACCTTGGTCGTTGGGGTTGAACTCCTGCTCGAGCTGCGACTGTGAGTCCGCCGCCTGGTCGCCGCTCTTCATGGCTGGCACGCTGCTCGCGACACTCGACGCCTTAGCTGTCCTCGCCTTGTGCCCGCGGAACACCGCTTGGATCTTGGTGGCCGCCTCCTCGGTGCGCGGGTCGTTCAGGTCGATGTCTGCAACACACACACGCAGTCCGGTCGTGGGTACTTGCTACTTTCCTGACGTAAGTCCTGCTAGAGTTCTACTTTCACGACGTTACTCCGCCTCATGCAAACAAAGCTTCACCTAGTCTAGACAATTACATAAAAGGAAAGACGCACCGCATTAGTGCGCACTCACTTTAATCATATTTTTCATGAAAACAATCTCTTACGAGGCATTACCAACACACATATATCCTCTCTGATATTATTAATATTAACTACAAACGAAATATTCTAACGTATAAGCCGACCTCACGCGGAGCAGTCGGTTCGTGCGCCACCGGTCTAGGCTGTGGGAGGCTCTGGGTTCGAATCCCAGGTAAGGCATGGTTGTTACTTTAAGTTAGGTAATAAGATAGTTTGTTGCCTACACCTGATAAACTTTCAGGCGTAACACCGGGGGACGTTAATAAGCCGTTTCGAATACAATATAATTTATAGATAAAATATAAGTTAAAGTTCATTTTAACCAAAAATAAGATATTTTTTTATGTTAACATCAGTATAAATTGCTACAAGGCGGGCCCTAACGAAGATAAGATTTTCGGACGAGAATTCTCTTGTGACGAACGTGTCTGGCATTATAATACCGTAGTGTGGAGGGTTTATCCGGGTGCTCCTTTTCCCACCACCGTCTTCATTCCACAGCTGCTTCATTTCCGACTCATTTCACCCCAACCATTCGTACAGACTGGTCGGAAACAACAGGCCAGACGCCTGCCGTTGGCGCCAGCCTCATCTAATCAGGCACGTAGCTACAACTTTTTGACGGGGAGGGTTTGAACATAACGATAAAATATATTCCTTTGGAAGTATCGATATTCCCAAGTTGGAAACTAGTTTGCATTCCAAGAATGTAGATTTTTTTATAGCGACGGGAAAATAGAGTTGATCTCTCCTACCAACACGCAACATTGCAGTTCAGACAATTATTATTATTTTCTAACAATTAACCAGTAACTGCTACAGTAAAAATACATGAACTTAAAATGTGTTTAACTTCGTTAACTTAAGCTTCCACCAAGCGCGGATCTTGACTTCACGTTGGGGAAGAGGGGGGGGGGNGTCCAGGTGCACGTCTAGATTTTAGAGTAATGGGATAGGAACGGAGCACTGTATCATCATAATTTTAAATTAATTATAAACAATCAATATTTTAAACAATAATTTTACTATTTTAATTTAGTTTAAAACCTTTGCAAGATATTTTCGTTTAAATGTAATGGTTGGGTGGAGGGGGAGGGGTCATGTCTCCTTTAACAACCCCCTCCCCAATTCTGGATCCGCCCATAGCTGCCATTAACTTAATACTGGATTTTCAGGAGAATACGATCAATTTAACAGTACTAAATCAAACTAAACCAAGAGAATAAAATCAGAGGTGTATCAAAGTGTGGCTAAGGGGACTTCTCCCCCTCTCTTGGAGTTTGCTTTTAATCTAGATACAATGATATTATTCTTGAAACTCAGCACAGTATATTTTTAGAAATGCAGTGTTTATACGTAAACTTATATAGTAGCAGGAACATTTTAAAAAGTGCTTATGTAGCATATATATTAAGTACCGACATTATATGTAGCATTAAAACGTAATGCTTAACGCGTGTGATTTAAACGTAATAAGTAGTATGATTATGGGCATTCACAGGCAATGTATTTTAAATGGCGATAATAGCGCCCAGGACGGCGGCAGTACGAGAACGGCGATTTGTGGGTGTCTTCACGCTAGAGTGAGAGAGCTAGCTAGTCCCATGCCTGCCTTACGTCCAGCACTTCCTTAGAACTTCAGTCTATCCTCCATGTTCAACCCCGACCCTTAACCCCTCGTGTCACATCACGAATTGTATTTAATGTTGATTGTGTGTAGTTAAGATCCTTTTGCGATAATTGTTGGACTCCTTAATAATCACGTGGTTTCCCTCCATACATCTATGTATATTTTATGATTTTGTCTGAGAACGCATGCAATTTAATGGTGTGTTAAGTATTTCTTAAATTTGGCAAACACTAGTCTATAGAAAATTATTTTAGTTTGGATAAGCCACTTTATAAAGAATGACAAAAAATAATGCACTGAATTATGTTCCAATAAATACTTTAAAGTCTTTTAAATATTTGCACAGTTTTTTCATAGTTTATTATGTCATCACTTCAACACTCAGAGTCCATTTGGTCAGAAATATTACACTTCCTTTATAACGTTTATCAGTATTATCTATGCCAATGGTTTTATTACTACTGTAGATGTTTAATAAACCATTTTTAAACCAAATTTATTTAGTATTATTTTTTAAAGTATACATTTTGTGTCAGCTAACAGCATAAATCAAAAAACCGTGCGAGCAAGGACATTTCTCTTGCCAGTCTGCGAATATAAATCACTTCGTAGATTAAAATAAAAATTCCCGCTAAAATAAAGAACTACTTTCAAAAACTAACAAGGCGACCAGACTGTTTGATACACCTCGAATGTAGGTGTAAAACTTGTTGCACATCGTTGCACTGCCGCTAATTGTACTTGGTATTGATACTTATATCAAGAAGCGTGCATCAGTACAAGTAGTGTTCTACAAGCATGTACACATCGTACATACATACGTATAAACTATACATGCATAAGGTAATGGCACCTATTGTTGACATCCCACCTAAAAGTGACAATCACTTATATTTTTAAAAATAATAAGAATTCAAATACGAATTTGTTGGAAAATAACTTCCCGCCATAAATTTTTGACATTCTGTAATGCAACTGGCTAACCAGAATTACTCTACATGAATGTGACAGTTAACTACTGATTCAAACATGGTGATAGTGCACGCTAGTTACAGATTATTCAAGTTATGTTAAGCAAATCGTAAGGTAAGTAACATTCCAATTAGGTTACAAATTTTTGCTTATACATTTAATTTATCTGCATTGTTCTATGTTAATTAAAACCATATTAAGGAAAATTTTTAACCTAACCGCACTCATTAGAACTAAAGAGAGGTGTGAACTTTAAGTTCCAAATTAAGATACGTTTCCTGAAGATAGCAGTACTGTCTATTTTAGGTTTTAACCACAAAATTAAGATGAACGGTTTATGAGAACACTTTAATGAATAACATGAAGTTTCATGCAAAAAGGAGTAACAAAAATGCATGGGAACCTTAAGGTGACATCCCCGTCTTCTTTATGTTCTGAAGTGTCAAATGTTAGGTTCCATGTAAATAACAACACTGTTGTGAAAGTAATTTTACCAAAATACATGAAATTATTAAACATTATGCTCCTAATTTTATCTACAGGTTTTAAATTATTCAACAATGTTCTCATACGCCTGCTGACAACTGTGAACTAATTTAACAATACACTTATAAAACTATCTCGTTAATTGTAAATGTTTTTCTCAAGACGTCAAAGATCACACTTTTCACTTTTAAGATTCATTTGAAACCAAATGAAACTTAAAATTATTTCTATACCAGATTCTAGGGATTTCTTTCTTTAATTATTTAATAACAAAAATTTTATTATAAATGGGAAGTGACAATTTGAAAACCCAAAGTACAACAACGCTAGGCATATCGGTGTTAATACGACAGTATAACGACAAAACTTCTGTATTTTTATAGCATTTGTGTACCAAAAGTGTCATTGTTTACACGTCTATATTCCAATAGTAAATATGTGGCCCAGTATGGTGTTTATCTTTTACAGCTTATGGCTCCGAAAAATATTCTTAAATATGCAGAGTTGTAGATGATGAATGCAGTGCAAGATACGTCCAGTGGACTGCCATATGCCACAGCAGCCAATAAGCATCAAGTTCCCAGGATCACGCTTATGTATAAGGCGAAGGGAGTCGAGCCCATTACTAGGAAGATGGTAGCTCCTACAGTAATTACAGAAAATGAATAAATGATTGTGAACTGGATACTACATCTTGCAAAACACGGGTTTCCAGTTTAAAAAGAAACATTTCTGTTGAGAGTGAAGAAGTTGGCCAATTAATTAGGAAAATTGGTTTTCACGGTTAAAGTGCCCAGTAAATAGTGGCATGCAGCTTTAAAAAAAAAAGGCATCCAGAAATTTCTGGAACGATGTCAAAATTCGACAAAATGCCGAGGTTCTGTAACTAAAGAAAATTTGCAACAATGGCAAAATTAAATTTTTGTGTATTTACAAGAAAAAAATTTGACAGAAATTCTTGAACGCCCTGCTAGAATATTTAATGCAGACGAATCTGTACGATTTCTAAATCCGAAGGGAGGAAAAGTGTTGGCAGCCCGGGGAGATAAAAATGTCTGAAAATGATGAAAAGTAATGTTTGACTGTCCTAATGAATGGCAATGCTGAAGGTACTCTTGCTCTCCCAATTGTGGCTTTCGGATATTCTCGTGTTCGTGCCCACATTGCAGACACTATTACATCAAGTTGGGCTAATGGTAGATCAGAAAGTCGATGGATGTACCACGAACAGTTTTTTGAGTATGTGGCTAATATTTTTCTTAAATGGTTCCTGGAACAAAACATAACTTTACCTCTTTTTTTTTTTTTTTTGTTGACGGCCATGTATCACATTTGTCACTGGAAGTCAGTCGCTTTTGTTCAGAAAATGGAATTGCTCTAGTGACATTGTATCCTAATGCTACTCACCTGATGCAACGTATGGATATAGCTCTATTTCATTCTCTGAAAGTTTGCTGGAAGGAGAAGGTCCTACAGTGGCGGATAGAACATGGTGTGGTGAAAAAACATAATTTTTGTTTGAGCCTACAATCTGTCCTAGAAAAGGTTTGTAGACCAGATATTTTGAAAAATGGTTTTAAGAAATGTGGCCTTATACCTTGATATCCTGAAGCTGTCCAGGTTGAAAGTAACTATGAAACGAAAGTTCATGTGTTATGGTTAAAATCTATCATTGGTCACCAAGTAGTTGGGTTATTAGAAAAAGGGGCACTTTTCTGTCCAGGAGAAAATAAAACAAATAAACCTAGTATCAGACAGCGTGAAAAAAATTCCAAGTGTTATTACTTCTGCGCAATGGCAAATTTATCAAGAAAAAAGTCTTCAGAAAAGAAGAGAAAAGAGGTAGAAAAACTGGCCAGAAAGGAGGCAAGAGAACTGAAAAATCTCAATAAAATGAGTTCCAAGCGAGCTAAAAGGCTTTATTCAGAGATGATCAGATATCTTCTTCAGACTGTTCAGACATAATCTCATTTCACGAAAGTGATTCTAACTTCTCAGACATGTCTTCTGAAGAGGAAGAGCAAGAAAGCACTCGAATTCAGCCACAATATTGTGCAGTTATTAAAGTGTATGGTAAAAACTCATTCTGGCTATATGTCGTAAAAGTCAGGCAAAATGAAGAAAATGGATGTTACTTGGGAATTTTTTATAAAAGAAATTAACACAGTATGGGGTTCTCAGAGACAGAATAATAGGCATATTTCGGCCAAGAGGATGTAGTCCGAGAACTATCCAAGCCAGTACCAAGTAGTTTCGTTCGCTTTAAGGACATGATTACTTTTTTCACTTACTTCAGTGATTTAACAATTTTCTGACTTTATTTTTGTCTTTAGACATGGTTGCTTGATCTACTGTCATTGGACAAAGTGTAGCTAATAAATATTCCCATTTAGCTGGTTTGAAGTATTTTTATTTCAGGAAACACTGGAAAAAGTTTTGTGCTTATAATGTCAATTTTAGATACCCATGATGTCAACATTAGTTTCATGCAGTGATTTAGATGTTAACTTTAAGTGCTAAGGTTGAACTTTAAAACAAATTGTAAAATAATTGTTACCCAAGCTTTATTTATTTAAATAGACAGGTATTGTTTAAGACCATAAAATAGTGATAACAAAAATGAAAAAAATTCACCAAGATCTCTTGTATTTTTAACTCTATAAAATAATTTCCTTAAAATGTCCCCTTAACGTGTCACCTTTTGGTGCAATTACCTTACTAGGTGTAATAAAATTATATACTCAAATTCTAGGTATGCTAGAAGAGATCATAACAGATATGTTTTATTAAAAACCCGTAGGTTGGAAATTGATGACTGAGGTACATTATGACGTTATTACATCTACGTTAAATTGCAATCCTTTACAAAAAATGTGCCTGCTCGTTCTCTCGACCTCACCCCATTAGACTATTTTGTGTGGAGACGCTTGTAGAGCCTTGTGTATGAGAATCAAATTGAATCAGTAGAATAGCTCGTCGTTAGGGTGCTTGCAGCGGCTTACGCTCTACAGCACACGTCTGGGGACTTTGAGCTTGTACGTCGTTGCAGAGCTTGTATTGAAGCAGGAGGTTGCACATTTTATAAAGGATTGCAATTAAATTTAAATGCATATCTATTATCAGTTCCTTATGGTTATTCAACAAAACACATATGTTAGCCTAGAAGTTAGAGTATTGAACTTTGTTACATTCGGTATATTACAGATGCATGACTGTCAATAAAACATTTTTGATAACCTTGGTTCCTTTCGTTTTTCTGCCCATCACGTATCCTACCACACATTAAAAAATTACCATTTTCGCATACCTAATGACTGGTGTTTATACGTTTTATAGATTGTTACACTGAAATCGCCAAAAACATAAAACATATTTCTATATCACCGTTTCTTACTTGTACGTATACAAAATTATAACAAACACCTTTCGATGGACACCACTTTTGAATAATACAATTTTGAACAGATGTAAAAGATCAAAACTATTTTATAACCACTGTCTGCTAGCTAATGTAAAAACATTAAACTCCATAAAGTTAATATTAAGGATTTTTACATTGCTTTTGCCTGCACTCGGGGGGCTAATCGGAGCCACCCACGAGTAGTAACATCCGAGCCATCAGCACAGCATCGAACCAACGGAAGCAGTTGTCCGAGGCACAAAGACACAATGCAAACATGGAAGCTATCACAATGGATAAAGGAAACGGCCAAGGCCTCTATAGTCTGTCCCATGTAAGTTGGCCAGATTCTGACAGTTCGACGAAAGTAGCGCCAATGTTTACTTTTCGTTTATGTTTCCTTTCGCCATCAGCTGGTGCGTCAAGGGGAGGTTGTATTTTTTTATCAACACACTGTCAGCTAATCCACTTGCCATTGTACTGGAATGCTAAACAAATGTTAAAATATTTTAGACTGACATCTGTCTAAAAAAAAATTAGTAGGTTATAAAAGTAAAAATATAAAACTTTGCAAAAAATGAAATATTTGCTAAATATTTTTTTTTAATTTGTCCGTGTCAGTGGATTTGGGTTAACATTTGCGAGATGGTAGTTGTAGCTATTATCACACTTTGGACGTTACAGCTAATATGTTCGAGTTGGAAATATGTGACGTGGAATAGCGTTAGAATTGCTTAAAAACTATTCATGCGAGTACCACTTTCTTCGGAAACAAGGAAATGGGTTTCTGGGAGAACAATATGGCGAATAATTTACGTAGACGAACGATTACTGGCCGAATAGAAATCACAAGTACTCAAAATCGCTGTACACGAAATATATGTTACTTTAAAAATTATGCAGAACTCGCGGAAAAATAAAACTATTGGTATTTGTATGTAAATTTGTTAGCATGGAATCTTTCTTCTCTAGCTGGTTATGCTTCGAGAAATATCCGATAGATGGCGCGCACGTCACGACAGAGCGAGGTGAGAGCTGTTTCAATTGCTCAATAGATAGTGCCTCTTTAAAAGTTGACTGTTCTTCTATTACTGGCTCGGAACAACACGAATTTGAAATATATTTCGTCAAATTATTAGAAAAAATAATTCAACAATATTATGCAATATTTCTGAATGCTTTTGGAATTAATATCAAGCACGTATGAAAAGCATGGTTGGAGAGGCGTGATACGACATGAAAAAGGTTTTTGAAGTTGCATTAAAATTGGATACAGATTGTTTTATTGTGTATTTCATTTTGAACACCTATACATTACTACATTATCACGAAGTTCAGTTTGTAACACTAACAACCATTGTTTTGTGACCTCGAAAATAAAATGTATTAATTAATCTAGGAACTCTTTATTATAGCGTATTTTCTGCTTGTCTAACGTGCGTCGGCAGTGCACACAGAATAACCAACGTAATTTTAATGTTTGTATGTTCGTGCATCAGCTGATACAGGATTTTGTAAATGGCACTTTGTTTGTTTCGTATATGTCAAGCTGCCACTCACTGACTGTCAAAATCTGGCCAACTTATATGAGACAGACAATACCTAAGGCCATACCCAGTAGGAGGCAGAAGTGTGCAAAAGCGACACAGCAGGAAGAATCTCAGTAAGGTGTTTGTTTTCTTGCTCTTCTCATCCAACAATTTCCAGGGGTATAGAGGTCAGAAGTTGCAGGTTCGTGTTTTACCATCATCGTTGTAGGTCACTGCGATTTCCTTGAGCATGAAGCCATTCTGGCTATGGAAAGCCTGCAGATTACAGTACACTTTGATGCTGACAATGCTTGAAGACGACTAAACAGTTATAGTGTGTGAACTATTATACTGATATATTCTCAGCTGCGCTCATGGCAGTATTTTGATGGTCTTATCTCGGCAATTGTACGATACAAGCCGGTCGTGAAATATCAGGCAGAATGCGTATGTGTAGGCGGGAATATTTCCATGTGTCGTGAATTCGATCCTATTACATTGGAGGTAATACGTTCGTCCTGTTTACTCACATCGAATACCATGAGCGGGGCCAAACTCAGGGCTCAATATCGTGGATTGGGTACGCCCATAATATGCATTTTGGAATTGAGCATATCTGATATACCAGCAGGTACTGCTCATTCTCAAAGTTCATGTTCATGTCAACGTACGGATAGCATTCGTTATTCAAAAATATTTTCACACTTTCTATTTGACATGTGTCGAACTGCGAACGGCTCACTTTCACATTGTGCTGTCTTCCGGTCTGTAGCCCAACGATGATGTACCTCAATTTCTCAGAAGCAAAGCTGGACTTGACCATCCAGTTGATGTGCTGGCTTGCTGGCAATTCGGGGCATGTGTAGGGTGATATCTTCGTTTCAAAAGTTCACCAACCGTCCGTGCTGGTCGACGACTGTCACGAAAACCTCGTGTGCTCTCTTCGCGACGACTGGAGTGTAAATGATGCTTTGCGGTGCTACGACCAGTTTAAAACCTGGAGGGACCATGGACGAAAATTCGTGCAGCATATTGCTCGGCCTGCCATTGTTGTATGTGTCACTGGTGAAATTACAGTTTATTCGTATCATATTGACCGGCAAGATGTTAACGGGCCACGTTTTGCCAGCTTCGTAGATGCATGGCTCGAACCCCAGCATCGGTCCGATAGTATCCGGTTCCGTAAAGACGATATCTTCGGTGCATCTGATAACACTCTTCAGAGTATTGGGATTCTCATGTAGTTCGAATTCTGTGTCGGGGGCAGCGAATCTTTAATGTGCCTTGCAATGTCGTCTATTTCATAAGAACCTATGGGAAGCGACACATTATGGGAAATATTACCACTTTTTACGAGGTACAGCTTGCAGTTTTTTTCATCGATGTTCGGTATCACATTGTAGGTTTGAAAATCGTCAAAGCCTATGGACCATTCCCCCTCCAGGTCGTGTGGCGGGAAATGTACAGCACGCAGCTCAGTACTACGACCCATCAAGGTAAGCATTATCGACATGAATGACAGTTTCCTCATTATGTATAGCCATTTTATACAATCACTTGTATGAGCTAACCAGGAAGCGAAAACACTAATGTCCACAGTTCCATGTGTTAGGCATCTGCTCTATTTTGTAATTTTAGGTTAGTTTGGTATATTTCAGTTACCATAGTAGTTCGGGTGGAGGATGCAAATTTCTAAAACTGTCATAATAGACTGCGTGTTTACCCTTTTTAATGTAAGCTATCCAGTGCGTACCGGGCCCGGCTGACATGCCCAGATTAATTATGGCGCATTCGTCTCTCTAGGGTTTATGGGGCAAACCATCTCTCATAAACACTCCTCTGAAATGTGGTATTTCCAATTTGTGTGCAAACAGTTCCAAACCCACATTTGTGAGAGGTCGTTTTCGTAGAGATTCCATTAACGCCTCTTCCTGCTGTCACTTTTGCACACTTCCACCTCCGACTGGGTATGGCCTTAGTTAGAGGTCTTGGCCATTTTCTTTGCCCATGACGATAGCTTCCATATTTACATTGTGTTTTTGTGCCTCGAACAACTGCTTCCGTTCGTTCTATGGTGTGTTACGACTCGAACGATACCACTCGAGGCTCCGAATAAACCCCCGAGGGCCCCAAGTGCAGGTAAAAGCAATGGAAAAAATCCGCTGGTAGATGTTTTCTTAGTCTTGCATGCTCTTCTTTGTTTTGTCAGTGTTTTTGTTTCACTTGTGCCTTTCTCTTGCACTCTATGCCTGTTCCGATTTTAACCTGTGACTTTACCTTGCTCTTATCACCCATGCCCATCTTCACCTTGGCCTTCATCACGTAGGATACACTCCACACAGCTATTTTTTCTCCGGGTCCGGTGTCTGATGATTTATTATTTCGTCGGCCTTCTGTGCAATTATCTTATCTGCCTGGTGCCTATCTTGCAGATCCTTGTGCTGGGAATATACATTGTCTTGCTGCTTGCACGCCTTGTCCAGGGCATTTATGCCTGTCTCGTTGCTTGGTTCCTGGCCCGCAGAACCTGTATCCTGGAATGTGCAGCTCGAACTGTAGGTTGTTGATCAGCATATCGAAGATCCCGCTTCCAGCTACGGTCTTACCTTTTCGAGACATCGTGGTGAACCGAGAGAGAACAGTATAAATATGCACCTTTTATACATTTTCGTTTCAGTACCGTTCTAGACTTGGAACAGTATGGACATAAAATGCCAATGATGCATCTTCTTTGTAATTTCTGTGGTAAAGCATTTACAGCTTTGAAGAATTTACAACGACATGAAATAACGACCTGCAAAATGAAAAGTTTAAGTATGGCATTTCAGTGAAAACTTTCAACATCAGTTTACCCAGAGGAATGCTTTAAAGAAACATTCTAAAATTTGCAGCACTGATTCTGTGCAATCTGCGCACGTTCTACATGCTCCACAACTGATCCACTTGTCCACAAGTTTAAAGTGGTAAAATACAGATCGTTAAGAAATATGTTACTCTACCCATATGCATTCATGCTGAAGATGAAGCTATCTCCTACGAATCGAATCGCGAAATGGAAGCTTATTTCCGAATACAGTGAGGTGCATCATTGTGGGACCATCAAATTGCGGAAAACATGCGTCCTACTGAGTCTGCTGGAAGAACCGAATGACTTTTGGTTCGAGATCGTGTACTTATATTCAAAATCGCTCCAGCAACTGAAATGCCAGCGATTGACACGAATACTGCAGGCTGTGGAAAGCATGGGTTATTTCCCCTGCAGCGAAAACGAGAAGGTGGTGGCTCCAAGCGAAGCTATTCCAAACTCGATATTTGTCTTCGATGATATTGCCTGCGAAAAACAAAAGTTCATCAAGAACACTTTAGCATGGGATGGCACACGAAGGTGGACTGTGTGACCTCGGCCAGACGTATTCGCGCATTCCCAGACAACTGTTCTGCGACAATGGAAACATTTGGTGCTGTTTTGCATAGACGATATGAATTTGCGGCATGTCTACGATGATCACATCAATATGGACATGATGCTATCATATTTTAAGAGTCGGTGTGCCTTGTGCTGGAAAGAGGAATGGGAATTTTTGACAATCGTTAAGGACTAGCCCCTATATAATGAGAGGTACCGACTGGAATACGATCAGTTCATCGCCGACCATCGAGAATGAGTTACAGCATATCGAATTTCGGGCAAAGTAGCCTCAAGCTGCTTCTTCACAAAGACGAAGATGGAGGTTGTCTCGTACCAAGAAACTATGGAACTTGTGATGCTGGTAAAATAATAATTCGAAATGTTGGCGAACCCAAACGATCCGATGATGCTGCTACTAAACATTTCGTCCTCGAAACCGGTAATGGCATCATCTCGGAACTGCGCAGTATGTTGACCGAACAAAACACATTCTTTCAGAACTACCTGTTCAAGCTCGGGGCGAAGATGGAATGTGTGAAAACGGAGATAGTCCGCGATATGGTGGTCATGGACGAGCACGTAGCGAGTGTTTAGAGGCAAATTATCTACAGATTGAATGTGGTATCTGCAGAAAATATAATCTAAAACTGCTTAAAGATTCCATAGAGCATACATTCGCTACCTCGATTTCCTACCTCGCCACGAAAACGCATATTCAAAATTACAGCAGGGACACATTGGATGTCTGCAGCGAACCCCTGGGCAAGATCGAAAGTATTTTGGCAGAGACCCAAAACTAAACCTATAAAAGAGAGCAACAGTAACAAATTTTATTCAGTGCAATGTCGGACGTTGCCAGCGACCTGCATCGGACGATACAGTCTGTTCGCTCAAAGTATTTGCTCCCTAAGAGAGCCAATTTTCATGCGGTATTATAAATGAAGAAATTTTTAAGTCCATTACTCGTCGTCTCGTTGTACTGAGGGAGAGCGATGGAGCACCCGTAGCCGAGAAGATCGAAATCGACGATACTGCTGAGTCTTTAAAGAAGCGAAAACATGATGATGTACAGACAGATCGGGATAATGGATCGGATGCGGATTTGCCACACAAGAAAAAAGTATGGAAGAGAGTCTTCAAACCCAATGCTCTGGTTCGCCGGTACCTACGATCATACACATATCGCAATAATGATACGACATATGGTGTATACAGGCATAATGATAA
The DNA here is from genome assembly GCA_002778355.1 of Clitarchus hookeri. NCBI lineage: Eukaryota > Metazoa > Arthropoda > Insecta > Phasmatodea > Phasmatidae > Clitarchus > Clitarchus hookeri. Next base: position 257,303 of record NQII01000300.1, read on the forward strand.
ATGGTTCTTCCATGCTGATGAAATGGAGTTTCTACCAGGTGGGATCATCCGCTTTGACGATTACAAAATACGTGGAATCCCCGGGCTATATGAACTTCTATTTCGCAAGGAGCCTAGGGAGTTAACAGAATCCAACCTGTTGGAATACAAGACTTTGCTCGAACTCACACATGCGCTTTACCAAGGTAATGATCCCGAGACCAGCATAAGGACAAAGATCACAAAAAATATCTACATTCTCGCAGACCTCTTCAGCGGCCGAGCACTGAAAAGCAGCGAATGTTTAAAGAACATAGACGGCGATAAGAACACCGACTACGTATTCTGGGACGACTCGAACGAGCTGGTCGATAGGCTACAGCTACTGTTCACTTCACATTGGGTTGGAAATTACTCCCACACTAACGAGATAATTCCAATTGTCGAAGAACTTAAGGAAGGAGGCTACATAGAATGAGTCGATAGGGAATCGCCAATGAACTGCACGCATCTGCGAGATGCAACTATCGCTGCCTCAAGGTCGTGATATGTGGGATAAACGATCTATTTCAAGCCGACCTCCTCGAAATGATACCATATGCTCGGGCCAACAAGGGCTATAAATACATGTTGACAGTCATCGATTCATACAGCAAATTCGCCAGGGCCAGACCTGTCAAGTTGAAGAATGTGAATGATGTTATTGAAGCCATGGCTAACGTATTGCGAGAAGGAAGCATCCCGACTAATCTACAGACCGACCAGGGCAAGAAATTCTACAAAGCTAAGTTCAAGGCCCCGATGAAGATATATAACATAAATCATTATTCCACGTACACGAATCTCAAAGTTTCTACCATCGGGAGGTTCAACAGGACTCTAAAGGGAAAAATGTGGAGACATTTCGTTGCGTTGCACACTGACGTGAAAAGAGGGACTCATGTAAGCGTCTAAAGCCAAGGTTGGCGACCTGGTGCGCAACTCCAAACAGAAAGGTATCTTCGAGAAAGGGTTCACGGCGAATTGGAACCCCGAACTCTTTCGTGTGTGACATATATGCAACTATGCTCCGAAGAGCTACTTTCTCGAGGATCTGAATAATGTTTACGTCCATGGTGGTTTCTACGTAGAAGAGACCCAGCCAAAAAGTTTCCAGATGTGTATTTGGTCGAGAATGTGCTGAAACTATGTAACGGAAGGGCGTGCGTCAAGTGGTGGGGTCTTCTGCCTGTGTCAATTCCTGGGTAACTGAATCGGACATCGAGTGCTGCACACCAAAGATTGAAATTAATAAACGTGTTTTTTCTCATTTTGTACATCATTAAATTTTAAAAATAGTTTTTAAAAAAATTGTATTTTATTTACTTTTAAAATCCTCCGATTTATATAAAAATGATTTTTAATAAATATAATTGCATTTAAGAATAAAACAAAAAAATTTAATGTGACAGTTTAAGTACTTTGCAGAAATGGTCAATGCCACCATTCGGTACAGGCCGATAGCAGGCGGTCGAGAAATTAATGCCACCTATGTGTTGAAAATATAATCCAACATGGAGGGCACCGTCAGCACAACCTATACATTAAAAACATAGAAAAATAAGACTGCCACCTGATGGCTAAATCGACAACTCGCCTGGTGGGTGAATTAATAAACTAGCACCACCTAGGCGATGAAAACATATGAAATCCAAGTTGGCATCCTCCAGCAATATATTAACAAATGACAAACGAAAAAAAAAATGGCATCCTCCAGAAGTGTATAAACAAATGACCAATGACAAACGAAAAACCAAGATGGATGCATACGATAGAATGAGAAACATAGGTGGTGATGAGGGGAGTGTAGGGGCTGGTGGGCGAAGTGCTGGGGGAACCTCCGGAAATGTAAGTTTGTGTAAATAAATGTTTAAAAATATTTTTTTTATCATTTTAATAATTTTTTAATAAAATTTTTAATAATTTTAAATACAATTTGTAATATTGTTTGGTATTTTAAATATATTTTTGGGGTTTTAGAAGTCAAAGGTACCCAGGGTCAAATATCACCTACATCCAACATGGCGGACAAGATGGCCGCCGGTCCACTGGTATGACAGCGCATGAACAGCTCCGATCTCCAATCCCAGATCCCGTTGCCTCAGACTTCGCTATTTCCTTTTACTGACGCGTTCTCAGTTTGAAGGGACACTTACAGTTTCCCGCGAGTTCTGGTCAATCCTCGCGAAAATATGGCGTATCTTGGCTGATGCAATCGTGCATCTTATCTGTCACGGCATTTGACTTCTACATATATAAAAATAACATCCATGAGCTCTGGAGGCTTTTTCATTTTGGCTGCGGACCAGTGCAGTGTAAGACGTAATGGCCCTACCTACCAAGCCGGCAGCCGCGAACTTCAAATGGAGAACCACTGTTAAACAAAATTCCTTCTCATTGAGTCAATTGTAGAGATAACTATTTCAAACCAAAATAAAATGTTGACGCGACTTTCTCAGAAAAAAAAAATATTGATTCTAAATTCATCTCTTTTTTATATGTAAATTTCCATATTACATTTTAGAAAAAAATTAATTAAACAAATTAATTAGCATTATGTTTTAACGTATCAACATTCCTTATGAAATTTCACGTAGAATACTTTTTGTACGGAATTTTTAAAATTGACGCAATTGGAAGGAATTTCGTTTAACATTGGTTCCCCATTTGAAGTTCGTATCTGCCGGTTTGTAAGGCAGAGCCGTTAATGCGGGCTACGTAGTAATTGCTGCCGATTTGTGTTTGCTAATGACACGCGCAATCATTATTGTTCGCAAATGCATAAATCATTAGCAACACGTTCGCCACACAAGCTACTCAGTTTGCCTACCTTCAAGGTAATACACGGCCGCCCTTTTTAGGACTGTTTTGTCGCAAGCGAGTGTTACAAGAAGAGGACATTTATTGTACATTTGCATATGGTGATTAATAACCCGTCTTGTAATTTTAGCAGATACCAAAGGCTACGACATCTACGGTGATATGAGTGTCGCAACCCCTATTTTATATAACTGGGAATGTTATATTAAAAATACCTTTCCAGAGGATGATTATCGTTGTTTGCCGATACATTGGGCGAATTTGTTTTCTTTCATATCTAGGCCCTAATAGTTTCCCATCATTTAAACATATAGCATAATTTCGTAATTTATTCCACAGTATTATGGTTGCCATGCATCCAGCCAATCCTGGCCGGCGTATTTAGCCATGTGCTTTTTTTATTCCCGTTTCAGACCATAGAATGAGCACAGGTAAAAATGCTTGCATTTTAACTAAACCGTAATCAGTCGGTGTGTTGCAACAGTAGACAACTATTTATAAATGCTATCTATCAAAAAAGTTTGGACTAAGTTTGCACACTGTTTGCATTAATTCATGTTTTAAAATGTCGGCACAAGTCTTATGAATGAGTTTCAATAAAACACGCACGTATCAAATTACAAAAAAAAATGGGAAATCTAATTTCAAACAAACGCCGCGCCGTAGTTTGATTATATGATTTTGACAGCTCTGTAAGCAAATTGTGTGCTGATAATTTCGGACATGCGTAGAATGAATATCAGCCTAATTCTTCTTTAGTCTCTGTTAATGTATTGAGCCTTCCTAGTTTACCCTATTAGATTAAGGTATTGCACAAACATTGTATAAAATAAATAACAATATTATTTATGTCCTTTTATGAATAGGAGACCGCGATGGTGTAGTGGTCAGACTACAGGCCTCCCACCTAGGCCAACCGGGTTCGATTCCCTGGATTTTCGCATGTGGGGACCGTGCCTGACGATGCAGCTGGTCACTGGGTTTTCTCGGGGATCTCCTGTCACCCCCACCTTTGCTTTCCGCACCCACGTCGTTTCACCCTCATCGGCCGTCAATACCTCTGCACTCTCTCCACCATTTCCCGAACGGATAAAGAGAAGAAAATCATACAGAATGTACTGAGAATCATTAATGATAAACAATATAATGTCAAATTGTGTCCAAATAGTTTGGCATGCAAACTACATGAGAAACGACATCTGTGTTTATTTCACTGTCATTTATTCATTCAACTTAAAGTTTCTTAATCGAAAATATTTATTGGTGGTTTCCTTAGTAATTAATTCATAGTCATTCAAAAGCCGACATTTACAACTTGGTACTGCATTCAGGAAAGCCGTCTAGAATGTAAAACCTTTGTGGTGGTATTTTTGTTTTAGAAAAAGTCTTTCATATATTATTGTAGCCCGGTTTACACCGTGGACAAGCCTGATAATTCTTCCCAGTACTTGTATCATAACTTCGTTTACAGAAGTATAACTGTGTGCTTTGTGTGGAAAGTTTTCCCAAATTCGTCCGCGTCGTCCGAAGAGAAAAGTTTTTGTCCATAGAGGGTGACGGACGACGTCGGCAATCACGAAGAAAGAAGTTTCAAAAATAGAAACGCTCGAAGCGTACGTCGCTAATAGCATCAGGTTGCACATAGAGAAGAGAACTTGGTTCGCGACAATTTCCTGCTGGAAGTGGTAAATTTCATTTATACGCTGTCATCCGCATTCGGAAAAAATGCCTGAAGAGCTTATTTGGTCCATGAAGGACGTTTCCTGTGATTCGACAACAAAAAATATCACATTTTATGTCGGATCAAAAAGAACAGCAGTGTTCTTTTCCTGTTAAGTAAGCGTTTGAGTGAATGAAATTAAACTATCTACGAATGCCATAACCAAACCTACTCTTGTGTAAACGTATGTTTCCGAACAATTCCGACAGACTCTGGCAGGATACTCCAAACGAAAATATAAGATGAAAATATACGAAACATGTTTTACCTAAAGTGTTCATTGAGAGTTGTGCACCGCTTAAATTTAGATTTAAAATGCTTTTATTGCAATACAACAGAAACTACGAGCCATTAAGCAATAAATATGACGATAGTGCTTTATGTGACGGAAATCGTACACCTTTATGAACGTATTTTGTAATATCATCCCCCTTAAAAAATGAAATAAGGGCTACTACCTTATTTTATAGTTTAATGTTTAAACTATAAACAAATTGTCAATATGACTTATTAAAGACACATTGTAATTTTAAAAATTAATTAAGAAGTAGTATTTTGGAACATACTCAGATAAACAGTTTACGAGAAATACTTATTCGTAATGTTAAAATACTGAATCTGCAATGCCTGATGTGTGACACGTACTTCACAGAATGGTGCAACAGTGAAGTATTAGAATAATACTCATTCAATTCTCGAAAACGTCTAATCTTGGAGAAGTAAGATTATTAATTTTTTTAATTTAGACGTGCTAATGAATAATTCGTCTTGCTTAATTAATCTACAGTTTAATGTTACAAAATTATATTCCTTCATATGGTGTTAACTCGCATTTAATTTAAGAAAAAAGTTGATAAGTTGCTTAATAGCAAGTATATTCTAGTATTTTGTAATAAAAAAACTTAGAACATTTTAAAACTGAATTTTTATGTGCGCTTAACTCCCTTAATAACAACTATCGCGGGAAAACGGTTGATATATGAATTTTTATATATTTGTACATATATTTAATATCCCCTTTAGCACCCTTTCTGCTAGCGACACCAGCGCATAAATCCAAATTACATTTCAAACTGACATAAGTTCTCCTGGACGTAGTGATTATTAAATAAATGTTTTCAGATATAACACGAAAACAAAGGTATATCCAGCTATAAATTGAGACAGTATACGATTTTTAACATCCTTGACGTGATTCTCTCTGTTTAAGTTTCACCATTTTATTACTTAATAATTTTAAAATAATTAATAATTACACCCATTTGGAGTGACTTAGCTTAATAGAGAAAACTGATTTTCCTATTCAAGTTTCCTGCATGCCATTTATATAATCAGGAAATATATATCTGCGTGTTGAGATTCTTGGAAACAGCCGAATAATTGTCCAAACGCCCTACCCCTAAGTTTACAGTGCGAAGAATCCTGAACTCGCATCTTGAAAAAGACACAATGTGAGTGTGTGTGTCGTTTTTAATAATAAGTTAGGGTTGGTTTAGTAAACATTCTGCCTCCTGGTTGATCAAAGGGTACAGTAATGGGATCGCTGTAAATAATAAGTTTTTTCCACGGCAAGCGGTTATTCTGCTGGCTCGCCACGAAAATATTTTTGTACTTACGATAACGATAGATTAGCTATTCCTAATGTGCGGAGTGTATCGAGAGCAGAGTCCTCTGCGCTCTGATTTTCTTTTCTTGTGTATTCTGCAGCCAATAGGGCCTTTACCGCGAAAAAAATATTTTCGAAAAGCATCATGATACTTTGCGAAAAAAAAAATATATATATATATTACTAACAACTCAGGCCATTTAGCCGGAGCGAAAAAAAATTTCGTTCACTTCGCCACTCAGTTGTCACTCTCCAATAGGAACTTCTGCGATGTCCAGCGGGGGCCCTTTTCCTTATCAGTGTCACGCCCTTAACTCTATTGGACGTGACACGCACATCCACCCGTTCAAAAACCAACATGGGAAGTTTTGAAAGGCGACGTCGCATTCTTTTATGAAAGATGTGTTCATGAGTACCTGGCAACATATATTTCCAGTAAACGATCGCATTAAAAACATTTGTTTGCTCTGCATTTGAAACGTAATATTGAGTACGACGTAGTTGAAAACTACAAAAATTCCAAATATTAGCAGCAATTCCGAATAAAGTTCAAAATAAAAAGAGTTATATGTAATTATATTCGAGATATTATCCGTTTCAGCGCTGTGATAATAAAATATTGAAAATGGTTCAGAGGACCACAACGCAGTCCCATGCGATGGTTAGGACGTCCAAGTAGGCCTAGTCCACAAATAACGGTGTGCTCCAATTAAAGTTGAAAACAAAACAACGGTACGATTAAGTTTTGCTGCATATGTAAACATTAAAACGTTGAAATACAGTTTATTTTTGGATAAGCCATCTAAATGAGGACAACGTTAGATTCGGCTATCTGCATTTTCAAAGATTTCGCATGTAGACCTTGCGATGTAATGAGCGAAGTTTGAATCTAAAACTACATTGCAACTTACTTAGTCTTGTGAGTTACCTATAACTAGACAAATCCCCCGTACTATAACAGTAGTCCGCAATTATCAACGCCAAGACAGTTGCTTTGTTTCACAGTTGGTAGAAAACCACACCACCGCTCTAATACGTGGAACGCCACCCCAAATCAGCATATGCCAGTTGAAAGAGTGTTCCAACGCATGGCTGGAACAACTTCACACAAACGTAATGCTCCCCGCCCGTTTCTTGGTCGTGCGTGAGAGAGAAAGGTTGAATTTACCTGCTTCAGTGTCATTCTAAGTGCAAAGCGTGTCTCTTTTTATGGATCTTGCACCGTTTTAACTTACAAACTGTTCCGCTTCAAGTGCTGCAATGTAGGGACGTTTGGTCTGGCCAGTACTTATGAATGCTTTTTATACTTGAAAATTAAGCTTACAAAAATGTTTTCTATTGGCAGAAGCAGTAAACCATTAGACAAGATTACCATGCTAAGGACTACAAATAATTTTGACTACAAAACCGGCAATGGCTGCATTGGTGCTGATTACAAACTAGGCCGTGTAAAATTCACTTACGTTTTTTTTTTTTTTTTTTTGCAGAATGTCGTACGTAAAAGAGAGTGGAGAGCTTTGGGCGGCTCTTAACTTGAGCCGACGAGGACGAGTATGGAGCAATGCTGGAATGTAAAGGCGGGGGAAAAGGGAGATCCTCGAGAAAAGCCACCGACCAGCGGCATCGTCTGGCAAGATTACCACGTGCGAAAATCCGGGAGCAACCTCGCCGCCTTGGTGGGAGGCGAGCGTTATAGCTACTGCACCACCGCGGCCCCCACGCAAAGGAGTATATTCAGGATAAAGTAGGTTACAAGGTAAATATAAATATTTTGCATGAAGTAACTCGCCATTTGGGTATTACGTAAAAGTATTAATGTAAAATATAATTTATAATCACATAGGCAGCAACACGCCAATTCAGTCTGGGGTATGTCATGCCATTTATAAAGTAGAACTATCTAAGATTCAAATTTATTCGTGATAACGTTTCATAGTTGATAATTAAGCAAAGATCCAAATTTCATGTAAACATTACATAACGTATAAAACAATAATTTTTAAACCAATTTAGTAATTGCTGGGTCGTATGTTAATTTAAATTATTAGTCAGCTTACACAAGATAAAAGCTAGAATGTAGGACACCGTAAATTATTACAACGATAAAGATTTAAAAATGATATCGCTTTTTATAAGAATTGCTTGGACAATATTCAACGAAAATAGAGAATTATTAATTGTTTGCTCTACTCGATGCCTTGCACTGATACCACATGTTTGTTGGCCAGGCCTGCCCACACACATCACTGTAAATAACGACGGAGCGTCACGTTATTGCAACAATTTGCACGCAGCAAATTGAAAACTGCATTCGCCGTTTGGTTCGGTTCCAACATTAATCACGAAGAGTGCGAACCGCTGGTTCAGTAGCACACATTTTGCGGAATGAAATTGTTGAGCGCCGCGCCGCTTGGCCAGATAAAGAACGAAGTTTGCGCTGACGCGACGGGATTGTCCGATTACGTCACGGCTTCATGTGGCAAGCGTGTCGCCCACATTTTCACGCAAGTACCGTTTTCCTCGTGTAATCTCCATGGATGCCGTGTCGTCTGGAATGTATTTCTGCTCGTTGTTGACCCTAGCCGTGAAGGGATACATCCCTGGCCCCGGTATATGTGTTTTATGTAGTATGGCTGCCGTTCGAATCGCACAAGTTACGAAACCCAACCTTTATTCCCGGTTCTGAAAAGGCGTTCTGGGCAATACTCACATCTTGTAAGACTAGAAGCACGGGTCGGAATGAACAGTGCGCTGAACTGGAATATATTAAATCCCATGCTGTACTTGGGCGCTTCCCATTCATCTCCTGGGCCCGTGACACACGATAAACTTCGTGGCTTCCATGTTGGGAGTACATTCGCCCGCGCTGGTGGCTTTGCCTTCGCATTGCTGCGTTGTTATGAATAAATTCAATTCTTTATTGGTTGGTTGCGCATTTTTGAAAGCACTGCTCAGTTCTCTCTTTGCGCCCGTTTAATGCTCTCGCGTTACGCGAGGAAATTGTAGTCGGTTCACGGTTACTTCCAACTTTTCTGAAGCCCTGCCAAAGTTCGACTTCCTGGATATTCCTCTGTCTCATGCAAACAAAGCTTAACCGAGCGTAGAAAATCACACCAAAAGGACAACGCACCGCATTCGTACGCACTCAGTTTAATAATATTCTGCGTAATAATGATTTCTTAGTAGGCATTACCAACACACCTAGTATATTGTCAATTTATTATTATTTTTTATTACAAAAAAATATTATAATTTATACATAAAATATAAGTAAAAGTATAATTTAACTAAAAATAAGGTACTTTTATGTTAACACAAGTATAAAACGCTTGTGAAACATTGCATACTTTGGAAATAACCAAACACGTCTTGCATAAAGTGATTTTTTAAAGCTTTCATTCAAAAAGTGTGAAGAAACCGGGAAGCGACTATAGCAGTAACATTAACCTACTGACTATTTCTTGAATTCGAATCAAGTGACAACGTGGAATTTTTATAAACATGATTAATTTATTATTACTGCAGCGCTTACTGTAATATTTATAAAAATACAAATAAACTTACACCAGCAGGCACCAATTTAAACGGCTACACTTTTAGCAGGACGTAAAGACAGGGAAATACTTCGGAGGGTTCGTTTCCATTGTGACTTTAAGTACTCTACTTGTTGATCACAATGAAATTCGTGCACTTTAGGGCATAAAACCTTTCCCTTATAAGTTTAATTTATAGAATACCCAACAGTAAACACTAACTCTGTGACATTTGATCGTGAAGTAAACGTGGAAAAATGACTACATCGTATAAATAATCTCCGAGTCTCTGTACATCAGTACGGTTAGTTGAACTGAGTTGAGAAGTTTGGGAGGCTCTTTACAGCGAGGTCTTGAGAGCCGATGAAGGTGAAATGAAGTGAGGATGGGGCAGCGCCGGAATGCAAGGGCGGAGGAAACGGGAGATCCCGAGAAAACCCGTCAACCAGCGGCATCGTCCGGCACGATTCCCTCTTGCGAAAATCCGGGGTGACCCGGTCGGGGAGTCGCACGGTTAGTGGTTCAATGTTCAGGTTTGTTTCGTTGTAGTCCACTTTTTTTAGTAATTCAGTTACCATTGCAGTTTATAGTTCTTTGACAAACTTTACCATTCCATTTTTAAAAATAGCTTCTATTAATTTGGGTACGACATCTCAAGACACACTTTTATTCTGGAATAATACATTAAATTAGGTCTTATATATTTACAAACAACTAACGTGTGCCAAGAAACATAGTACACAATTAACCAAGCCATCGTTACAGTATGTGAAAAAATATCTAATTCCGTTTTTACTAAAAGCTAAGAAAAAGTTAACAAAACCAACACAATAATTTTATTCTGTTTTTTTTATATGGTATTAACATTCAGAATAAAAATCCAAGGCGAAGCCACTAACATGTGCGATTAGCGGATTTCTGTCCGCATCGTTCTACGATATTAATTATTTTCCGGTCTTAAATTCTGAAACAACTTTTGTATGAGGCTGAAGTTATTAATTAGGGTAGGAAGAGCACGGTTCCTTGTTGTACCATGCGTATTGTTTGAAAGCATCCTATCTTCAAGTTGATGCCGTTAAAAATGGCAGAGCCATTCATCAAAGTCGTAGGGATGATTAATCATTCCTCTTTTAAAGCACGGCTTAACTTTTTATCGATAGCGGGGTTGTTTGACAGAAGAAGTTGCTCAAAGAAGCAGGAACGGCGGGAGGAACTTGTCGTGGTCTGCATTAAGAATCGTCTCAGAATTCGCCTGAAGTGAATTCGGAAAACCATTAAAAAAACCGAAACCTGGATGGCTGGACCGGGAATGGAAACCCGAGTCCTGCCGAACGCTACGACAAACCCGTTCGGTCCCTAATTAATTGACGAGGTGGAGTTTTGCTACCACGTGATATCTCGACGTGCGCTGCGCTTGTGCCCAGCATGCGTTTCGCAGCCAGCGAACAAAATGCTGCGTGCTCGCTGTTATCTTAGAGTGATAAGGAGTACCGCGGTCTCGCTAGCTGCGCACAACCAGTCTCCGTGTCCCGACATTCAACTGCTTCTCTCTGCCGATACGTAAGGGCAGGTGTTTTCCGCGAAACTATTTCAATGCAAGTTGTACTCCAAAGCACTTTTATTCATACGCACTTTCGTGGTTGGATAATTTTAAATGCCACGTGCCTCGAGTGTCTGCCCGCGAGTTCATGGACGTTCAGTATCGGAGTACTTTATTAAGATCGACCCCAGTCAAATAAGAACATGTCTTCTCACGTAGACACGCTGCCAATAACCAAAGAAAGTTGTGGTTGTGGACGTAGGATATTGAAGTTTAGCATGGCCACAAATCTTTTCGCGAAAATAAAAAACCTGACCCTACCAATACGACTACCAAAAACGGCGTGGATATTAATTAAGGTTAGAACACTGTTTACTAAACAAGGACTTTGATATGTCTGTATACTTCCTCTAGCCACTTTGTAATGCTGCTCGATTAAATTAAAATTGGCGGAATAATTTTTATTCTTATAAAAGTGCTCGTCTGTCGAAAATTAAGATGTGAACAAACACGTTCACCACTGTTGACAATGTGACTCTGACAGTTGTGTTGGTCTGTTGTAGATCAATGTTGGGTAGATGCGCAGACGACAAAGAATCGGTCTACTTTATCTTTGATCCATGGGTGTTATAGGATGTTAACGGTTAACTGAACACTTTTGAAAGCCCTGCTTAAGATCTACTTGTTTGCATATTGCATATTATTCCACCATATGTACAATAGACATTGCTATGGTATGACCACTATTCGTGCGTCGGTTAAGGAAAACTGTGAAATTATTATAAAAGTAAATAGTTTACATATTTGCTCATTGTTACACTTAATGAAACATAAATAATTTCGGTATTCACAAATGTTTAACCTAACTATTTTGATTCAACGTAAAGACACGGAACTACTTCCCCTCAGTCGTTACCAACTTCGCCGTGTGCATGGCATTCAGTGTGCCCGTTAAAATATACGCAGGTAGGAGCAGTGACATTTTTCAAAGGTTGATTTCAAAAATAGTAACTTTAACGTGAACAACCTTTACCAGATTAAACATTCAAAAACGGAAAGTGCAGAAAGTTTCGCACATTTTATTACGCGCAAGGAAGATGCTCAAAACACCGGGCGCTGATTCCTCATAGACTAAAGATGAGGTGGTAGACAGATTGTCTTCTGCGCATGTAGCCAACGTTGACCTACCCTAAAGTAACACTACTGTTAAAATCACATGTTCAGCAATAGTGAACGTGTTTGTTTATATCGTAATTTTTAAAAGACAAGCACTTTTATATGAATAAAATACTTTCACTAATTTGAATTTAATATAACTGCATTCCAAATTGGTTAGAGGATATATAAAAACATCCCAAAGCACTTGTTTACTTAATAGTATTTAACCTCAAATGCAATCCGTGCCGGTTTTTGCTAGTCGTGTTGGCAGTAAAACAGTTCCATGTTGGGACACAGACACTGATTGCGTGCAGCCAGCGAGATCGGTCTACCCGTGGTAGGAAGAAGGCGGGTCTACTTAATCTTTGGTCTATGTAATTCCTCGCTGTCCCGGCAACAAGCATACTTCATATGTGCAACGTGTCCTCGATCGTTTACACGAGGACTGAAACGGTTAAACTGAAAATCGAAGATATGATAGCTAAATTTTTGCTTGCGTATTTAAACCACAGCAAATTTGTTATGCAGCGCTCAGCGGGGGGACGAGCTGATTGATATAACTCGCCACGGAGACGGGAATGAATTACTCTCGCGGCGCTTCCTAAATGGGTAATACGTTTTTTTTTTTTTTTTTTTTTTTTTTGCGTGCGCGGATGATTGATTGCGGAAGAGCGCTCGGGCATGCTCGGAGCAGCCGGCGGAGGACCTCCATGTTTCATGGCCGTTATTGTCGGCCTGTGGGAGCGCCAGCCACCCAGCCACCGCGCCGATGAATGANAATTATTCACAGCGCGTCGCCAGCCAATCAGTCTCGCCTCGTCGAGCGAGCGGCCACAACGGCGCTATATATGACAACGCCGCGCCGCGCTGAGACGTGGAGCCGTCACCTCCCGCGCGACAACCAAACTGCGGCACAAGCCAGCCCTGCTCTGCTCTGCTCCGACAACACCGCTCTGTCGACCTGACCTCCACGCCCAGCCTCAACAGGCCGATCATGCGCCCTGTAGGCTGCTCACGGTAAAGTGAGCATTTTTTGAAGCCCTAGTTACTTTTTCCTATCAGCCATTTTTGATCAATTAACCACCTTTTTAAATTAGTATTGCCATGTAAATAATAAATAGTGTGTACATTCCACTGAACTCGGAAGTTAACGTCTAAGGGTAAAAAACAAAAAATAATTATTGACCACTATTTAAAAAAAGAAGGCTTTCAAAAGTGCTCACTTTACCGTGAATAGGAGTGGTGTGCGGTGAAGTGTTGCAAGGTGAACTGGGGCTTGTTCAATCTATATATATATATGTTGTGTCCATTTGTTCGGAAGCGTATAACTCCCGAAAAAATCAACAAATTTTCATTCTGTTTTTTTATAAACCTTCCTTTTGTTCCCACGAGTGTTTGTACTCCTTTTTTATTTATTTGTATTACCTGCAAAGGTACTAAAATATGCAAAAAGCTCATTTTTACCATGCTTTCGCGTCAGGAAGCGCCTTTTTTGACAGCTGTCTGTTTAAACATTTCAGTTTGTTGTTCTCAATGTTTTTTTTCAATTGTTTTAAGATTTTGTAAATACATGTACTTCTTTCAATGAATTTCACAGAAATGAATAGAACCGAAATATTTTATGCCACAGCAACGAGTGGCCGGGTAAGCTAGTACTGTATATTCTCGGTACACACAGCAGGATGCAGTAACCACCGTGCAGCCTGGGGAGACTGACTGCATTCCGATCACTTATGAGCGAACAGCACGGGACCCATTACACGCGTGCTGTGGCGTCAGCTGCCGAGCTACGTTTTAGTGGTGGAAGTGTAAACTAGCAATCAACATCGTACAGCACAGAGCTAACGCCAGCTTACCTTGCAACAGTTCACCACACGCCACTGGTGAGTAGCCGATATAGCCAGACGCTTCTTGAGGGGAGCCTTCCCCGCCATATTGAATTCTTGCTTTTCATACCTTGTTTATATTTTTAAAAAGAAAATTCTGGAAGCACCTCTATACTCCGGTAGATTTTGACTTTACGTGGCAGTAAAAACATAACGACTGAACTAAGAATTCGTATTTATGTCTTAATATTAATTATTATTATTTAATACTGTGACGTAATTACAAGTTCGTAGTTACCTTGTTTTGTCTTTACTGCAGTGTAAGGTCAATAGCTATAGTATACTCACGGGTACTTGCAACTTTTATGAAGCCCTGCTAAAGTTCTATTTACAATATATTACTCCGCCTCTTGCAAACAAAACTTAACCCTAACTGATTCTAGTAAATTACACCAAAGGGACAACGCACCACATTTTTGCACTCTCGGTGTAATCATATTTTGCATAAGAACTATTAATTACTAGACATTACGAACACGCCTGTTTTCTGGCGGGTTTTTATTCATATTAATTATGAATCAAATATTATAATTTATAGATAAAATATAAGTAAAATACGCTTTAACAATAAATAGGTCCTTTGTGTTAACATAAGTATAAAACGCTTGTGACACATGGCATATTTAGGAAACAACCAAACATTACAAATATGGGGTGATTTTTCAAAGGTTAGACTTAAAAAGTTTGAAGAAACCGCGAATAGACTGTAGTTGGGTTAGGGGTACTTCCGACATTCTAGTTTTTAAAAACTAGAAAAACTAAGAATCCAATATGGTGGAGGAAGGTTGCTCTTAAGGGCTGTTTTCCCCTTTTGACGCCGAGAAGTGCGGGAGCGCTAAGGACGACACTACAACACGCATCAAATGTGCCTTCGCCGCTACGCGCAAGGCTCTTAACAGGGGTGCAGTGTTCGCGTCGTGCCGCGTCTACCTATGGAATTTTCAGCGGCGATCCTATCATTTTACTGGTGGAAATTCTGTAGGAAGATTCAAAACAGGGCCGTTGAGTATTTTTGTATGTACCTGACGCGCGTATATTTCGAGAGACAGCGCTTTGAAAAAGCCATGTTCTAGTGCTCTGAAATGGCGTTCCTAATGTGCATGACGTCTCGAATGAACTCAACGGGCCTGATACGAAGGGCGTGTCCTTTTTCGTAGATCAAACTATAGGAAGCAAACCTCCTTGACGCAAATTCTTTGGAAGCTCTGGTACTCGACTTAAACCTTGAGTACGACAGGAATTTGAAAGACAAGTTAGGGAACGTCGGGGTCCCATAAACAGCACACTGACCTCCCGACCGAGTCGATGCGGGTTCAATTTCCAGTGGAGACTTAACGTGACTGACGTTGTCTTTGGTAAGTTATTTGTTGCGGCACTCCCGTTTCCCCCGCCCTTGCATCTCGTCATTGCTTTACCTTATCACTGAAAAAAAACGCTGTCGTTGTTGGAACACGTGGTTTGTCACAGCAAAGAAAATCTTATTTATATATGAATCACTGCTAAGTAGGCTTGCCACAAATATAAATTTTATTTCATCTATAACAGTTATCACTATGATAACTTTGCATTTTTGTTAAACTAGTTCAGCAGACGTATTTGTAGTAATGTCAGCTGCATTGTAAAAGAAAATTTGTGCAGTGAAAAACAACCGTGATTAGTAAATAAAAGAATGAAAGAAGTTTTTCAAAATTATATTCACTACAAAACTTTTTCAGTGCTGCTATTTTGAAAGCCTTCACACACTCAGCTTTGACTTCAAAAAACAGAGTAGATACTAAAATGTTCCACTATAACAACACAACTCTGTCCAATCTTCGAGACAGCCTTGCTTTCTCAGTTTTAAGTAATTAAGCGTCAGATAAATTCCAAATCTCACTCTGGTTTTCCTTGCTGGAAAGTCTATTCTCAGATGGCCACTCAGAATCAGTTTGGAGTGTGTTATGATTCCGCAGCTCTCGTAATTTTGAGCATTTAGCGGCTGGTTGACTTAGAAAGGCTACCCGCAAACATTATCGCTGATTCATGCTCTTAGTTCACACCGATTGTACAGTAATTAAAGACGTATCAGTTGTACCGCATTTGACATTATTTTTTAAAGTTGTTTAACTTGCAATTTTCCACAATATATTTAGTTCAGTATTCATTCCTCGGGACATACATAAGGAAGAAAGGAGAAAGTAGGGGACAGTACGGCTCCAGCGTACTTCTTTTACCTCCGATGCCAAATGAGCAGATCGTTACACGTTACCATTTTTGCTGCCGGTTTAGTAAATATGTACCTTAAAGAATTTTTTTAAATTGTAACAAACACTTATAGTTTATTCTTTGTGTATGTTATCAGTAGGGTTGAATCTTAACTGTGGTAACAGGAAAATTTTCAATGTTGCATAATATGTGCGACTTTTCTGACTTTAGTGGAAAGTTGTGGACGAACAGTTGCTCATAAACCATGACGTCTCTACCCGTTATTTCATATTTGTGTAGTGAGCCATCAAGTTTATTCAACTAATTTGTGTTTATTGTTGTAATTTCCACACAAGCTGATTTATTTTGTTCATTTAACCAGTTTTAATCGGAAGTCTCTTTTGCGTTACCACTTAATAATTTTTATCATTATCATTATTAATGTTTCTCTTTAATGAGATAGGTGCCAGCATCTTCCAGGCATTTCCGTTTATCGCGGAGTACGTATTCGCATATCTTCATTCCGTCATACGAGAGGTAGGAAACCTTGGACACCGTCTCAGCGTGAACACGGACATCAAAGATGTATATAAGGCAAATTTTTGCACTAAGAACAGAAATAAAACATCTATGGACTTATTTTTCGTCTTGAAGAATCAGCAATTCTACAAACGTTTTTTCTTTGCGAAAAATTAGTTTTTAAACAATTAATTTTAATCAACTTGGAAGCGGATCCTCTTGATTAATATAATAGTATATTAATTAAGTGAATGTTTAAAATCATTTTAAAGTTTTCTACATACTGCATTTTTTATTTATTTATCTTTATTAGACTGGGCATTTTTAACGTTTTTTTTTCTTCAAATAAACATTAGCCAGTTACTTTAAGGTTGTCCATTTTCAGTTATATTTCCACCAACACTACCACTATCGTTACAAGCATCCGTATGTTTTAAGAAATTTCTCTTCTAAAGCACTTTAATTTCTTTTATGCTGACATTTGTTTTTAAAACATTTAATTTAACGGCGAGGAGTTAAATTTCTCTGTAAAATATTGCGCTGGTTAAATTGTCAGCGGTCATTGCACCTTCCACAAAGGAAGGGATGGTTGCAAAGGACGCAAACTTTATTATAATTAATTTTGTTTGAATGTACACATACCAATTTGAAAATGTTAAAAATGTCGAAGAATATGAAATATGTATTTTGTGCATTGGTTATAAGAAAAAATCTTAAAATTTTTCAATTTTGTATCTTTCCTAGCGCATTTATAAACATATTTTTAAAAAAAACACGAGAGTGTGTCTTAAATGGTGCTACAGCCACTTAAACAGCAGTTCAGTTGAACTCTGAAAAGTCCAGACAAGCCATACAGAGCACTATATGAGACAACAAATGGCGGGTGGAACAGTTCCTTCTCTGTATAACTTTTTTCCTAACTGTGGCAGTAGTGTCGTGCAACGACCACAGTACAGTTATGAGTAATTTCACACAGGTTTGTGGCATGTGTTACTTGGTGTTTACGTGTTATCATAAGCAGATAGTTTCGCATACAATAACTTATTAATAGATAAACATTGAAAATAGAATAACTTCTATTTCCTGTGCGTCAAGTTCTCTCTTGCAGGTTGTTGCCGCCTAACTGAGCACTTTTGAAATCAACATTTGAAAAATGACGCTGCCCCTACCTGCATGTACTTTAACGGGCACACAGACTGGCATGAGCTCACTAAAGTTGGTAAAGACTGAGAGAAAGTAGTTCCATGTCTTAAATATTAATTTTTCGTTTCACTTCACCGACGCATGAATAATGTGACGAGGCCCATGGCACGAGGCGGAAGAATACACAACGTACGCACAATTATATCTTAAGCAGGGCTCTGAAAAGTTCTCAGTTTACCGTGAACAGCCTATAGCCAGCTTTACAGCGCGAGCACTAGAACTGCAGAATAGCTAACAGCGGCAAGAAGCCACGAATGAAAGATGGCAGCCGCGCAACAGAGGAAGCTGCGTGGTTTACACGAGGCGAGTCGTTCCGCGAGCGACTTGTCGCAGATACGAGAGGGAGCAGATGTCTGGTGCGAGTTGCGCCGTGTAAACAACGCGCTGCGAGCGAGGACCGAGACAGATGGAACTCGCTCGGAAATTTCAACAGACGGAGCTCGCGACGAGGGAGTTGCAAAGAAATGTGGCACACAAGGGAAGAACTTTGCAGAGCACGACTCCTTGAAGTTCACGGAACTTGGGGCCATTTCAGAACACAATGGCTTGCGGCAGTCTGGCCACGTAACGATCCGAGCCCATGCAGTCGTCATGAGAGGTTGACCTTGTTTCAAGCCTCTGTATCGCAAGCTTACCTCGCATGTGTCGGCTCGATTTGTTCTCCTTGTGAAATATTTGCATACATCAATGTAAGGTATCGATAGGTACTGTGATACTTTTTTTTTTTTGTAATATCATCATCACCCGCAGGGCATGCAGTTAAATAAATACCAGGTAAACTTATGTATTTTAATTTTGGACTTTTTTCTGAAAGTAAAAGCATTAGTTGAAGTCGTCGTGTAATTCGGTATCTTGAACTTTAAATAGATTAACACTCTTCAATTAAAAATCTTCGGAGAAATTATTCTGAAAGTCTTAATTAGTCTAAAAATGTCTGAAGAGAAAATAGAATCACAACCTCGGCCCCTCAGGTAGAAACGATCGGGTGGATATTGACAGCGTATTGTAGTGAAATCAGGGATCTTCATGATCAAAAAATTAAAACAGCATAGAATATTTGCCCCAACTGAAAATTATTCGCTCTGTCGAAAACACAGGCTTGATCACAAAATTTAAATCATTCGACTGGCTAGAAAACACAAAAACAATCTGAAATAACTCGCACCTTGCAAGATACGTAAAAATCGTGTCGTATATTAAGTACTAGTTTTACCCGCGGCTTCGCTCGCGTGGTTATAGTAACAAACTTATAGGGAGAAATAACGGTATTCTCTAGTAGACAGACACTGATAATAAGCACAGAACAGAGCACTAACGATGTCATTTTTTGGTTCTAGAATCGCTCTTTTACATAGCCACTGGTCGTCATATTTATATTTCTTTGTAGGTATGGGTAAACGCTAGCAATCAGTTCCGTATCACTCTGCGCCAAATTACTAAAATCCCCCGTTAGTGACACACAGCCCTCAGCATGTGTTTGTAACCACCCATCTCCAATTTTTTATAGTGCACCAGCACAATGTTCTGCATCGACGTCATTGTATAGGTGCACTCTCATATTTGTCGTCAAGCTGAATTTCTTGACATTTGCCCATAAGCTTGACTACTTGAGACAGGCTTTGATTTCATCCAAAGGTGTGCCCCTCTGAATCACGAGTAGAATTTGGCGGAAGTCACCAGACAGTAATACAACCATTCCTCCCACAATATCTGTATTGTTTCGTATATCCTGTAGAGTTCGGTTTAGGGCCTCTATCGTTTTTTTGTGGCATCGTGCTTTCGTCCCACACTAACAACTTCCATTGACGCAGCATTGTACCCCGAGCGCTATTTTCACTAAAAACATTTTCCTGAGGAAATGAAATATTTTTTCGGGATAAAAAGTAGCCTATGTCACTTCTCGGCCCTCCAGCTATCTCTGTACAAAATATCACGTCGATCCGTTGCTCCGTTACGACGTGAAAGAAGGACAAGCAAACAAACAAACACACTTTCGCATTTATAACATTAGTTAGAATTCACGCCTTATTTAAAAAAAAGCTATCCACTCACCATAATAGTTAAAAGTATATTTATTACATGACCAGTACGAAAAAAAACACGCAATCGAGCAGAAATACGAACAGGGCCTTCCATTAGCTAAGCAACTTATATTTCAGTTATGAAAACCAATACAGTAATTGTTGAACAAAGTTTTTCTTTTCTTGTAGTTTATGCGCGTAAAATCAATAATCTACAACAAAAATAGTAACGAGGATTGAAGGATTAATATACTTAGATGACAAAGCATGTGCATTATGGATATACATGTGTTTCGAAAAGGAAATAAATAGTAAATAGTAGTGATTTAAGTTCTTTATATATTAAAATAATTGTTTGTTATCATAACGTAGAAAAGTCACCTCCCAAAACAAGCACAATGAAGCGGTTCATAACATTTTTGAAGCGGATGTTATTATGTATTCCAAAAAAGTAACAGTGTCTACGTGGCATGCCAAGGCAACCGTTCGAAGTCTTTAATTTGGATACGCCTGAATGGAACAAGGGAAGTCTAAAGAGTACTACACAAGTACGGCTAAGTAAAAGGCTCAAATACTTTCAAGCTTTTCAACCAAATGACCTTCTTGTTTACATTTTCGTGTGGCACATCTGCTATACGGATGACTTGGCTGCTTTAAAAACTATTCTTAGAGTCTTTCCGACAGCTGTGTATCATCCCGCCTCATATAAAATGAACATTGTTATGGAACTTCTCATAAATATTTATGCGCCAATCAAATGTAGTGCTAGTAGTCTTCCTAATCTAATACGTATAGAAAATAAACAAAATCAATCGAAATTGTTACTAATTTGAACAGCGAGTTTTTAAAAAAGGCGTTAATGTACGGAACTACTTTTCGTATTTCGCTGCCAACATTGCTGTAAATGCAGTCAGGGTTTATATTGAATTATGTGCAGTTACAGGTAGGGAATTTTGTTTTCAACGGTTGGTTACACAAGTGCTTAATTACTTGTGAGCAGTCTGCAATTTCAAACGACGCATATAACACATCCTGAAAAAGGTGTTATTCTCTAAAGTCACTCTGCACGCGTATGAACGTAATGGCCACCGCAGAAATTCGATATAGGGTTCCGAGCACCCACACGTCGCTCGTCAACATATTCGGGGGGATAGATAATAGCAGAAAATCCTGCGTGGGATCGTGCATGAGAGAGTGATATGCCCATTTATTTTTTGCTGAGAGGAACATTACAGGATACATTTATCTTACTGCGCTCGAGCTGTGCCTGATCTCTCAGGTGGGAGGGGTTTTCCATCCATTCGTCATTCAGCTACACTGCGCCAAGCTTCCCCTGAATGAAAAATGTCCTGGCAGGTGGTTGGATTGTGCTGTGATGGATTCATGTAATATTGTCTCTGTGATGTTCGTAATCGCAGGCACGTGGAATTATTTAATGGCAGGTACATTGAGAATGTACTGCGTAGAAAACTTCTAAACTGTACTCCATCTATTTTCAAAACGAAAATTGGAACAATTCAAACTGTGGGCAGTGATAAGCTGGCCAGCAGTGGGAGGAAGCGGAGTATCGTTTTAATGTGTTAATTCATAATGTAAAAATTATACTGACAAATTCTTTGTACATTTACAAACCTTTCTAAATATACAATAATATTTCATGTAATATTTTTGTAACGTTACATGAGCCGTATTCGTAATACACCATGAAAAATTTTAGTACTGAACAGGAATTACTTTGTGTCGCAAAATAAAATCTTCAAACGATTACCTTGTGTGGTAATCATTTCACTTAAAACATGTGAACGCGTTTACGAAATACGCCGTACTGACTAATAACTACTGAAGCGGGAAGAAAATGTTTTCTTATGCCGTTCTTTTGAGAGATATAAGAAGGCTTATGTGATCGTGCGGCTAGCAGTATTGCCGCTGCCCAATAATATTTATAACGTACCGAACAGAAAGCTGTGTACGTGCGGATTACATATTTACGCAGTTTAGAATTATAAAATTAGAAACTGCGTAAATATGCAATTCGCATTAATACGTTTAATGTAATTCGGTAGTGTAGTAATTCTCTAAGCCATCAACCACTACTCTTCAATTATTTCCATGAGGTGAGATCAACATGCACTCTAAAAAAACTTTCTTTATTGCTACACATGGTTTGCTGTCGTAAAGAAAAATTCGTTTAAATACGAAACACTAAAAAACAGGTTTGCCACCAGCTAATTTTTTGTTTGATATATATTAATTAATGACAACGATAACCTTACATTGAAATTGCGAATAGTTCAGCAGCATTCTTTGTGGTAAAGTCAGATACTAGATTTTGAAGTTTAAGCCATTATATCGATGATTTAAGAAATTAGTAATTTGGTAAGTTAGAATTTAGTAAATTTTGTTACGTACTAAAAACTAAAATGTACAAAATAAAATTGATATCACTTAAAACTTTCGTTTGGTATAAAACAGGTTTTTTTTTTTGCTGTAAACTACACAACAATCTGTCAGTTTGAATTGTCATGTAATTAACTTTGAAAGCAGGAACAGGACGTAAGATAAGTTCTGTATATGTACTTGTCAATAAAGGTTTCGTTCGTAACGCCTATACGCCAGGCCAGGTTGAAATAAACTTTTGACACCGTAATTAGCAGTACACAGTCAGAACCGGCGAAACTTCATTGCTCCAGTACCGAAAAGATAAGGTATTTTATTCCATTTCAAGAAATGGGATCACGGAAGACAAAAAAGGCCACAACATCATTAATATTTTTTTGCTGCACGCAGCGATGAAAGACATCCAATTTTGTTTTGAGTGTGAGTTCTTATGGGTTCGTACAGTTGTCGTAAACTAATAACAAAACCAGTGTGCGATTACGTGAAACTTTTAAATTCATAATATCGCAGTATACTCCATTCATGGTTTCTTCCAACTTATATCAAACCCTGCTGAATTTCTACTCCAGGATATTCCTACGTCTCATGCAAACAAAGCTTACGAAATTACACCAGAGGGCCAAATCACAGCATTTTTGCGCACTCAGTGTAATAATGTTTTGCATAAGAACTATTCTTTACTAGGCATTACAAACACGCCTATTTTATCTCTGTCTTTATTCATATTAGTTATAAATGAAATATAATTTCTAAATAAAATATAAGTAAAAGTTAGATTTAACCAAGAATAATGTACTTTTATGTCAACACAAGTATAAAACGCTTGTGATACGTGACACATTTATGAAAGAACCAAACACGCCTTGCATGGGGTGTCTTCTTTTTCAACGTTTGATTCAAAAAGTGTGAAGAAACCGTGAATAAACTATAGTAGTGGGCTTACATAAACAAGTAATAAAATACAATACAATTACACGCATTAAGAAAAAGAAAGAAGCAAAACATGGCCACACAATATTGTAGGCTGTAAAGTGAGCACTTTTGAAAGCCCTCTCATTTTGAATAGAAGTCAGTAAATATATTTAATGTTAACCTTAGACGTTGACTTTAGAGTGCGGTGGAATATTCACACTGTGTTTATTACTTACATGCCAATATTTATTTGAAAAGGCGGTTAAAGGATAAAAAATGGCCTAAAGGAAAAAAGTAACTACGGCCTCAAAAGTGCTCACTTTACCGTGCACAGCCTATAAACACTTATGCCGCGTGCTGCAGACACCCGGCAGCAGAACTGCATCACTGACCAGCAACATGTCGGGAAGTCGTTCCCCAATCAGCGCCTCGTAACTTACTTGCCAGGTGGCAGCCCAACCAATTGTGAATACTTCGCAGAAGGCAAGAGCCAACCAGACACAAGCCTAGTTTCCAGAGCCTCGCACAATCAAACAGCGAACGGGTACGCTCGCGTTGATGGCGTTCCCCAGCCTTTTAAGAGGCTCGCCTGCTTGCATCGTTTTCCTCATTGCTTGGCCGAGGAGCGCGGGAGCTATAGGGGATACACTGGCACGCGCTGCAAGAGCGCCATCGCCGCTACGCGCAGGGCTCTGAACTGGCGTGCAGTGTTCTCGTACTGCTGCGTGTACCTATAGGACTTTCAGCGGTGACCCTGTCATTTTGTTGATGGAAAGTCTGTAGCCAAGTTCAGTACAGGCTTCCATCGTAGTTTGGCTCGCCTCCGGCTGGTATGTTTTAAGATAACAGCAGTCTGAAAAAAGCCGTTTTTAACTAAATATGATGGTTCAAAATAATAGTTACAGCAAGCGTGGTAACTTTAAAGTACCACTACTTCTTCGTCCGGGGTATGATGACTGTTCGTTGGTAAACATACTGGAGGCACGTTTAATACTTTCGTCAAAAACCAAAATTTCAAACCCACTGCAACTATTCCGTGACATGATCTGAACACAATAGTCTAAGCATTTGGGGTGACTTCGCGTGTAAACGCATCGCTCGAAAAAAAATAGCTGATGTGCCTTTGATCGATCACGACCGACACTCGATGGTAAAAGTAAACACAGTCGATCGACTTCCTGATACTCGCGACCCAGTAGTTACACTAAGCTTCGAAGGGGCTGCGGTGGTGTAGTGGTAAGACTACTCGCCTTCCACCTAGGCGAACCGAATTCGATTCCCAGCGGGGTCGCTTCCGGATTTCCGCAAATGGGAATCGTACTGGACGATNCCACCTAGGCGAACCGAATTCGATTCCCAGCGGGGTCGCTTCCGGATTTCCGCAAATGGGAATCGTACTGGACGATGCCGATGATTGGCGGGTTTTCTCGTTTCCCCCGCCCTTGCATTCCGGCGCTGCTCCTTACTCACCTCATTTCACCCTCATCGGCTCTCAAGACCCACTCAACTCCACTAAGCTTAGAGAAAAAGGTCGGGCGACCACGTGTCTGCACTGCAGAAACAACTACTGAGGAATCGCTCCCGTTATCCTGTCGTGGCACAATAATAATACTTAACTTTGTTTTGCTGTGCACTCAGCTCCACCTTCAATCTGGAGCGGTGGTAGAAAACCACTGCTAGTAGTAATAATTCTAAAAGGAATTATTTAACACCGGAAAGCTCGCTGTGAGGGGCTTGGATTATTGGACGGGATTTGTGTTATTTCTGATTGGCATCGGCGTATTTATTAATAATGATTTTCGTTTCTTTATCTTATTAGGAATGCCCTGCTATTNTTATTTCTGATTGGCATCGGCGTATTTATTAATAATGATTTTCGTTTCTTTATCTTATTAGGAATGCCCTGCTATCCTATACAGGTATTTTTATATTATAGACCCTCATCTATTAACATGATACTTATTCTAGCATAATTCAGATCAACTCTGCAACCTCTGTGTAACTTCTCTTTCCGCGACGGCGACATACAAACGAAATCTGAATTAGCGAGAATTTCACTGTTTAAATCAGTCAAGACTACCTGACTCATTGAACAGTGACTTCAGTGTATTTAACTGATGAATTAGTGAAAATATGCCAGTTTTACTTCACTTATTTAGTGGCATTTTCTACTTATTCGTCAATAATTTGATTAACTGTTCTTCAGCGATTGTTTTTTTGAATGATGGATCAGTTAAAAAACGTGTATCAAATGGCAGTTAAACAACGCGTATCAGTTGAAATAACAACGCATAAACTAATAAAACAAATAAAAAAAGTACATTGTAAAATGCGAGTTTCGTCTTTTTAAAACCATTTTTCGAGGCAAAATAAACATTCAGTTTTTCATTCCGTTTTTACGTCTTTCATTACGTTTTTACGTAATCACCATAGCGCACGGTTTCAAGGTTTAATTAAATTGCAATAAATGTGGCGAAGTGACTGCATTCATACGTACTATTTGTATTTGTGTGGGCTTACTTTTTTTAATTACGGTTAATAGCACAATATAAATAGTGACTATCGGAAATATGTTTATTTCTCGTAACGATTTGGCTAAATTAAATAAAAAAAATATACTTCATTCACCGCACGCAGTTGGCCATCACTTATATAATCGGTGAAATTGTTTCACTGAAACAACCACTGGCTTCCCACTGATTCTACGTGGAGCTATTTTCACTGCGAATCGATGGTTTTATACTTATTAGAAGTTGTAGTATATTCGGCCAAGGTTCTTAGTTCTAACTAAATGTAAGCCAAGGATATTCTGTCATACATGGATTTATATAAATTTTTAATAGTTTAGTAGGTAACTTGTTCTCCTATCAACCTACCGGCACAAAGAGGAAATTTCAATTAACACTCAAAATCGTCTTCCAGAATCATATAATTTAGCAGCAGGTCCAATGCTAAAGATGGTTCGCCGGAGACTGCTAAATCTAAGAGTCTCGCTGAGTTTCTACTTCCTGCCCACTGCACATATGTACCTCCGCTTCAGGTTTAGTGTTTTCATTGCCATGGTTCTAACTGCAGTGTACGTATCTATGTGTGGATAGAGTGCGTACCCCGTCATTTAGCCGAAAAGTTGCCTGGCAAAATTTCATGCCAAACGTCAGTGCAGCCAAAATCATGTTCTGCCAAGTGTGTGTGTGTGTGTGTGTGTGTGTGTGTGTGTGTGTGTGTGTGGGTGGGTGGGNCTCTCTCTCTCTCTCTCTCTCTCTCTCTCTCTCTCTCTCTCTCTGATTAAAGAGAAACATTTTCGGTAAAATTACTATTCGGCAAAATTTATTTTTGGTCAAATGCCGTGCCCCCGATAAAGTAACTGATAAAAATAAACAAATATGTTACTTTGACGCCAATTCCCACTCTGCTTCACTACAATAAAAAAAGAAACCAATTTAAATCGCCCTAATTTTTAATATTACACTTTAAGAAAGGTAACATTTTCGTAACTCACCACTCAAATTATTGTAATTATGTCGGCCAGTTTTATATTAAATTGTATGCAAGTGCTGGCAGTAATAAATTATGTATTTATTTAAGAATTGCTAAATTCTAACTGGCTGTAGAGAGAGTACTATACTTGCAAACAATATATGCATAACATCTCGGTGCTGCTTAATACAAACAGGTAATAAATACGTGTACTGTATTATTCACGCAGTTAAATCAGATTAAAAAAAAAAGTAAACATACGAAACGCTTGCTTTGGTTTAAGCGCGGCATAGCAAGGTATTCAAAAGAAACATGTCTGCGTAGAAAATAATTCCAACGGGAGTATAATGTGAAACGAGATTCCTCAGGATTGTTCACTGATATAATTTCCGTACATTACTTCAGTTAAGGCAGCGCTTCACGAACACGCTAGCTGCGTCAAAGCACATAACTCGGGGCTGTTAGTTCAGCCCACTGGAGCGAGCCAGATTGCGTCGCTAAGCGCGCCGTAAACTTCACATCCTAACTGACGTGTTCCCGTGCGCGCTGCAGGCTGCCAACCAAACAAGCACGTCATCCCTGCCGACAGTTAATTTATCACGCCTCGTCTGCAGACATTGATCCGGGCTTCAGTCTCAGGACGAAGGCTCTCGCTCCTTGTCGTCGCTGTACTGCGTGGCTTTACATGTAAATTCACGGACGACTTTTTTCTTCATCAGAACACTGTCGCGTGTTACGATAATGTAACACGTACCAACAAAAATAATCACGTAGTTATGTATTAGCCATGTTTGCATACTGTCAGCGGCGGCATCGATTTTACGCAAGAGATGTGTCGTCTGCTAGTTTTAATTTAGTGTTTTAGTGACAGGCCTAAATAAACCCAAAAAGCTCGCTTTCTGCGTGAAGTTTTCAGTAATGGTCGTAAGTTCTGGGATTTTTTTTTTGTCAACCACTGGTGCAGTTATGTAATGACAATCAAATTAATCAAACATTTTTCTACTTTATGTGATATAAAAAATTATTTTTCTATCGACAAGACTGGCTTCCAGTATCTATGCAATTCTTGTATTCGAAAACTCTGTATGGCGAATTATTTCCGGTGTTTAAATAGTTTCGCAGTAACCAAGGTCTCGAGTCAATTACTATTTTAAGAAGTACTTATATTCTTCTTGTCATAATCTTATTCTGTTCCGCTTACTATTATCTTACTTTTGGAAAATCTGGGGTTTTTTGTGAGATATGTGTAGCTTCTTGCATGTGTGATACTGACTTGTGAGAANAAAAAAAAAAAAAAAAAAAAAAAAAACAGCAGTCACGTCCTTTCCTGGTAACAGAAAATTTATGTTCCGCAGACTTCAGCTAATTATGAGTGGTGTCACTGGATAGGCAAGTAACATTTTGTCAAAATTAGCTACAATTAAGCTTAAATTAATTAGTATAAAGTTAACTGTAACAAAGAGTACTTTTTTGTTGAATTTAATTAAATTCGAACAATGATTGCGGAAGCATGTTTCTACACATGCTTTAAAAAATACATTATAGTCGTTCCAACATTTAATTCATGGCTAGCCAGCCTGAAGGAACTGAAACAACGACAGCCATCACGCTTAAATACATATATTTCCAAAGAAATCACTGTAAACACACATGAGATCAACGAGAGTAAACAACTTAAAGCGACGGTAAAACGAGACTGGGCACGTTGTTTACTTTTCCTTTATTGCTTTTGCTCTATGCACTCACAAATTTCTCATCTTGTCACGTAGTCGAGAAGGGAAAGCAATCTTATGTTATGTTTTAATTCCAACGCATGATAATAAAGACAGGTGCTCCCGTGTGCTAGAACAGAATATAAGCTGTTCACGGTTTCTTCCAACTTTTCGGAAGCCCTGCTAAAGTTCTGCTTTTAGAGTATTCAACCGCCTTAACCAAGTATAGAAAATTACACCAAAAGGACAACGCACCGGATTCGTGCGCACTCGTTGTAATAGTATTTTGTACAAGAACTATTTCTTACTAGGTGTTACCAACACACCAATTTTCTCCCTGTTTTTATTCATATTAATTATAAATGGAATACTATAATTTGTAAATGGAATATAAGTAAACGTTCAATTTAATTAAAAGTAAAGTATTTTAATTGTGACACATATATGGAACGCTTGTAATACGTGACATATTAAGGAAACAACCAAACACGTCAATCATGAAGTAATTTTTTTAAGGTTTGATAAAAAAAAAGTGAAGAAATCGCGAATAGACTATACAGTAAGGCGTATGGATCGTTCTGTTACAAAATTCTCCCTCCCTTCATCAGCCAAATTTCCAGATAGTGATTTATTTTCAGATTAGTTTTAGCCTAATTTCCGAAGGAAAGAAAGGCTTATGAGATCACTTTCCTGCCTGTGTGTGTGTGTGTGTGTGTGTGTGTGTGTGTGTGTGCCCTTTAATTTTTTGAACGCGTTAATCGAATCTCACCGAACTCGGTACTAATATAGTACTAAGTAAGGACACCTGAAGTTTATATCCTTCAACAACGTTGGGAACTTACTTTAAAAATGGCCGCAATTTTAAAATGTAGGGTATGTCATATCTCGGACCCCATTCAAACGATTGAAACCAAATTTTGTATGCTGACACCGCAAGGTGTAAGCATTGAATTCAGAGGTAGATTATATTATAATAGGACAGGTAAAAATAAGTAATTGAACTTTACTAGGTATTTATTTTTAAAATGGCAGCCATACCAATAATTAAAGTTTATTTGGTACAACTATTATACCGTTTGAACAATTTTAACCAAAATTGTCACGCTTAAAGTATTTAATACAAGCATACTATTAGCTAAAATACAACCACTTTAGTCAGTCATTTTGTAAGATAGCGCTACATGAATTAGTAATGTTTTTGTGTAATATCTCTGTAAACAATGGATACATTCCTACCGAATTTGGCAAACAAGTAGTTTTGCGGAAGTTAATACTTACAAATATGTTTTAAGTATGACCAGAATTGTGGGCATACAGCTATTTTAGCATAGTGTACTATATCTTCGAAACCATTTAATCAATTCGAACTTAACTTTGTATGCTGAGGTATGTTACATAAAATGTGTCTATAGGAAGCCTTTGCCATCCACCATTTTGGAAGATAGCACCACATTAAAAAATGAAGATTTTATGTTTTATCTCGAAAACTACTTAACCAATTTTCAACAAATTTTGGCACGTGAGTAATACTATATTAGGCGAGATAAATAAATGGGTAGTTAAACTTTATTACTCACTTATTTTCAAAATGGCATCCATAAAAATAGTTTATTTTTATTTGACAGCACTGTTTGACCAATTTCAAACAAATTTTGTACGCTGACAGTATCTATTATAAACATCATATAAGCCAAACCAAACCCCTTTCATTCGCCATATAGTAAGATAGAGCCACACGAATAAATAAACTTGTATGTAATATCTCGGGAAACAATTGGCCGATTTCTACCAATATGGAAAACATGTATTACTGCGGTAGGTTATGTTAACAGATATGTTTTAGGCATGTCAGACACTTATTTTCAAAATGGCGGCCATACATATATTTTAGTTTTCTATATTATATCTTCGAAACCATATAATTAATTCCAATGAACCTTGTATAATGGCGGTATATTTTACAAAAAATAAAATATATACACGCAAAAACCTCTTTTTTTAGCCATTTTGTAGAATACTATCGCATGACAAATTTGAATTACGTGATATCTCCGGAAAAAAAACAGATTTATACTAAATTTGGCAATCAAGTAGCACTATGGCAGGCCATTTAAACACAAACTTTGACAGGGTCAGACACTTATAATATCGAAACGGCCGCCATATAAACCTTTAAGCTCATTTCTTTTATCCACGAAATTATTAAACTAATTTCAACTTAACTTTATATGCTGATAGTATAACTTATATCCATAAAAATTATCTATGCAAAACTTTATTTATCCGCCATTTTGTAAGATAGCCCCAAATGAAATAATACAGTTTTTATGCCGTATCTCGAGAAACAATCAACCTATTTATTTCAAATTTTTCGAAGAGGTTTTGCTGTGGTAGGCCATATTAATTTCTATGTTTTAAGTGTGCACGTCTCTTATTTTCTGAATGGTGCCTTTAAAAATATTTTAGCTTAGTGTGCTTTATCTACAAAACTATGTAACGCTCTAATATATACACTTTTTGACCTCCATTTATGAAGATCGTCACATGAACAATGGAGGTTGTATACCATATCTGTAGGATCAATCAACCTATTCATACCAAAATTGCATGCACGTTTTGCTACAATAGGGTATGTAAATTAACGTGTGTTATGCGCGGCAAGCATGTTTTAGTGGGGCTTATAGAAATAATTTTGATTATGGCAACGTTTTAACAAAGTTCAACCAAATTTTGTATGCCAGCAGTATTAATTATAAGCATCATTTATGCATACAGAGATCCTCTTTTGCAGGATTTTTTGGAAAGTAGTTTCACGTGAGTAAAATTAACATTTTGCCATATTTTCAGAATAATTCAACTAATTTCCAAAAAAGTGTGCACACCTATAGAAGGCCATCTAAAATTGAATAATTTAAATGGGGTCAGTCACATTTTAAAAATGGCTGCAAAATAAATATTTTGATACGTTTGGTATATATATTTAACAATTTAACCAAATTCAACCTAACTTTTTATGCTGACAGTATCTATGTAACAAATAGTATAAATAACATTTTTTTAGGCAATTTTGTAAGATAGCACTGATTAAGAAAATAAGGTTGTTATGCTTTTTATTGGGTACCAATCAACTGATTTCCACCAAACGTTTCACACAACTAGCGGTATGGTAGGCCATGTAAAGTTGTGTGTTTTTTTGCTCACACTTATTTTCAAAATGATAGCCGTGTAAATATTTTAGGATAGTGAACCCTATCATTCAAAACATTAGACTGATTACATCCGAAGTTAATGCTCTGAATCCTACCTCCGTGATACAGTTGATTGCAAGCTAGCTTAGTTGTACGAGTTTTTCTGAATTCGAGTCCCGGGTAAGTCACTCGTGTATTTTAATTGTCTTGGTGCTGTTTCACATGTTTCTGGTTTCATCTGAACGCCTGCCAACATCTATAATTTTAAGAACTTCACTAAAATTTAATTGCACCTAAGTAGAGGAAACTGGGATCATTGTTTATCAGTAACATCTTGTTTTATTTAGTGGGCTAATTTATGAATTTGTATATAATTTATAAATTGGTTTAAGTGAAAAAAAAGTTTCTTTTGAATTTTGCTAATTAGTAATGAAGATAAAGTAAAGTAAAATAAAATATAAATTCTATCTCAGGGATGCTCCACCGGCTTAAATTCCGGCACTACTGCAATGAGCCACTAGTCAGACCAAAGGTTGTTTCCCACATTCTTTCGGATGCCGAATAATTTTTATCTAAATTTAAAACTAAATAATAACAGCATTACTATTTTGATAGCACGGTGTTTGAACGTAACGGGTGTGACTGAGGGGACACTGCAGCAACACTGACGACCTGAAAAGACGCGGCAGGACATGTTCAGAACCACCCACGCTGCACACGAACGTAGCCTGCAATTGGCCACGGACCGCAAATGAAGAAGCGTGATGGTTCAGCTTTGCGCCTCACGTGCATTCCACTTGGAAGTATTAACTGGACACGCGAGCGTTTATGAAGCCAACTAACTGTACATGAAATAAAAGAATACTCAGCAAATTAAAATCAACGTGCATCGTCATTTTACAGTTTAATTTTAGAGAAAAAGAAGGCTACTCAAGTGTGCAAAGTATTTTCTTGACAAAAAAAAATTCAACGGAGTTATGGTTGCTTTAAATTTATAGCTTACGTCAAACCAATGAAAAAATAGTACTCAAATAATATGTTTCGGTAGAGCTCAAAATAATTGTAAATGTCACCAAAATTTTATGGAGAGATTACTTGGAAATTCAATTTGTATCTGATTTTATTGTAGATGATTAATGACATCCTTGTCACTAAAAAAATACAACACGCCACTTATATATGTAATATGCACATTACTTTGAAATTTCCTTAATATAGTCTGACTTATAGCTTATAAAGTAATTTATATATACTTCAACGGTTTTGCATGCCACCACTTTTAACAGCTTCTCTACAGAGATTATTTTGTAGACCCTACACCGTCAATAACGCTGTTTGTGTGTTGGAAATAAAATGCAATCACTTCTGACAGCCTTTACTACTTAATTTATAATCTCCCATTGCCAATGTAAAGAATGTCACAAAATTCACGCAAGAAGTAATGTTGATAGAAAACACAGGATTTTAATTACAAATTGTAAATGTTTTATTGATTCGTAAAGTATACAGTATAGGATTATGTATGGAATAGCATATCGGGTAAATGGCCTCCACGGCTTTGCTGGCACACACGCACTCTTTTGCCGAAATTTTCCATGACTGTTTTGCATAAATGTGGCTGAATGTCATTGATACAGCGCTCAATTTTCTCCTTCAAGGCGTGGGTGGTAGTGGGCTTGTTGGCATAAACCGTAGACTTCAAAAAAACTCCAAATAAAAATGTCCAAGGGCATTAAATCGCACGATCTGGGTGGCCAATTCTGATCACCAAAACGGGATATTACACGACCAGGAAATGGCTCATGCAGTAATTGAATTGTTTCTCGGTCTGTATGGCATGTGGAACCGTCTTCTTGAAACCACATGTCGTCCACATTCATATATTGCAATTTAGGCACAAAAAACTAGATTATCATGTCGCGATAGCGAGCACCATGAACTGTTATTGCCTGACCAGCAGCATTTTCGAAGAAAAATGGTCCAATGATAACTCCAGACCAAAATTCGCAGCACACAGTGACTCGTTGAGGATGCATTTGTTTCTCAACAATCACTCGTGGATTTTCTGAGCCCAAAATGCGACAATTTTGACGATTAACGAAGCCATCAAGATGAAAATCAGCCTCATCGCTGAAAATGATTTTGTTCGAAAAATCGGCATCCACTTGTTGTTGTTCCATAATCCATTCAACGAACTCTCTTCATTGTGCGTGGTCAGTAGGCTTCAGTTCTTGAGTCAATTGAACTTTGTAAGCATGAAGATGCAAATCTTCCGTGAGAATACGCTGTAGAGAGCTTCTCGAAATGTCCAATTCTTGACCACAGTGCCGGATTGATGTCCCTGGACTCTAAGCAACAATCTTACGAACTGCTTCGATGTTTTGTGGTGAACGACTTGTCGAAGGCGGCCAGAGTGCCTAAGATTACTAATTGATCCAGTCTCCCTGAATTTTTAGATTAATCTCTTCACAGTTGATGAAGTTAAATCACTATTCCGACTATATTTTGTACGAAAAAGGTAAACTGTAGCTGCCAAACCTTCATTATTTTTTAAATATTGCTCAACATGAAAACGCGTTGTTCTTTCGTGTAGCGCTCCATTTTTACTAACCCTGAACTGTCAGCTGTCACGCTGTCTTGTGTTTTTCGTTGGCAACACTTTACCGCAAAAATGGCGCAAAAGTCAAATCTTACGTGAATTTCGGTACATTCTTTAGTTTGACACACGCGTACTAACAAGCGACCACTAGCGGCGCCCACGTACTTAGAGTTTATGGTGCCCAACACGCAGGCGCTCTCCGCATAGCACGCCAGTTCAGTTCGCCTTCGTGATATGCAACTTGTTGTTCACGCAGGTACGTGACGTTGCCGACTCCCGCCACTGCTTTACTAAGATAGATTTCAATTTACAAATATTAGATGAATCCAAAGATTTTGCTACTAGCATTCATTATTTATATTAGTTCATAGATGCCGTGGTTAGAATTTCTACATAAAGTTTAAAAACAACACACACACACATATATATACACACACACTGGAGACCCAAAAAGACTGGCATAGACGTGCGTATGCAAATAACAGATGTATGGAACCAATCAGAGTAACGCGATGCGGTCGGCAGCGCCTATATAAGACAACAAGCGTCTGGTAAAGTTGCTAGATCGGTTACCGCTGCTACAATGGCACGTTATCAAGATTTAAGTGAGTTTGAACGTGGTGTTATAGTCGGTACACGAGAGATGGGACATAGCATCTCCGAGGTAGCGATAACATTTGGATTTTTGCGTACGACCATTTCACGAGTGTACCGTGAATATCGGGAATCCAATAAAACATTAAATTTTCGACATCGCTGCGGCCAGGAAAAGATCGTGAACGAACGGGACAAACGACGACTGACGAGAGTCATTAAACGTGACAGACGTGGAACCCTTTCTAAAATTGGCGCAGATTTCAATGCTTGGGCATCAACAAACGCCAGTGTGCGAAATATTAAACGAACCATCATTGATATGGGCTTTCGGAACCGGAGGCCCACTCATGTACCTTTGTTGACTGCACGACACAAAGCTTTACGCCTCGCCTGGGTCCGCCAGCACCGCCATTGGACTGTTGATGACTGGAAACACGTTGCCTGGTCTGACGAGTCTCGTTTCCAATTGTATCGGGCGGATGGACGTGTACGGGTATGGAGACATCCTCATGAATCCATGGACCCTACATGTCAACAGGGGACTGTTCAAGCTGGTGAGGGCTCTGTCATGGTATAGGGCGTGTGCAGTTGGCGTGAAATGGGACCCCTGGTACGTCTAGATACGACTCTGACAGGTGACAGATACGTAAACATCCTGTCCGATCACCTGCACCCATTCATGTGCATTGTGCATTACGACGTGGACAATTCCAGCAGGACAATGCGACACCCCATACGTCGAGAGTTGCTACCGAGTGGCTCCAGGAACACACTTTTGACTTTAGACACTTCCATTGGCGACGTAAATCACCAGACATGAACATTATTGAGCATATCTGGGATGCCTTGCAACGTGATGTTCAGAAGAGATCTCCACCGCCTCGCAATCCTATGGATTTGTGGACTGCCCTGCAGGAATCATGGTGTGAATTGCCTCCTGCATACCTTCAGACATTTGTCGAGTCCATGCCACGTCGTCTTGCGGCACTTCTGCGTGCT